>VDFB02095453.1:69722-104333 GCA_007258455.2 Sequoia sempervirens | reverse complement strand
CAATCCTAGCCATTCATTTGGGCTTTGGAAAACTATAAATAGGGGCTTGCCCCTCATTTGTAAGGGTTGGAGAACTGATGTAAAGACATTCAACAACAATAGAAAGCAACATTGAATGATTTATGGGTGTTCCTTTTGAGTTTTCTCTTTATGTATGCATGGTTCAACTTCCCTATTAGTTTAGGTGTTAGTTTCGTGAATGGAAGTGGTGATGGTGTTTGTTGTTTCAGTATTTGATGAATTTCTAGCTCATGCTTTTTGTGGTTCATTGATGATGAATCACTTTGCAAAGCTAGTCTGAGCCTCCTTCCTTTATTGCTGCAACTTAGTTCAATTGCATGTACATGATGTGTGTATGTAATATGAAAATCTGCAGTCCTTAGAAGATTGTACTGGTTTTGTGCAACTGTAGGTTTCTCTTGGCCAAGCAAAACCCAGTTTAGGGAGTTTGTCTACTATAACAGCCACCATTGTTACTGTTCATTCGTAGCTTAGGATTAGAACAACTTTCTTAACCCTTCTCCTTTTGCTATTTCTTTTAGTCCTTTGTTAGAGTAGGATCTCAAGCATCACCATGAAGCTAAATCAGATGAACTTGATGAGTTTCAGCTTGTTTTGAGTGGACAACCATTGTTCATTCACTTCCAGCACTTTGAAACTGCATTTGCAAATCCAACTTCCCTGCTTTGTAACTCATCTATAAGACCACTTTGTGATTCCAACAAATCACATCAAACAACTGAGATATTCCAAGCACTATCAAGACCTGGCATTAGAGACCTTGGGATAGTGTTCTGCAATCTGATTGTGGAAGCTTGTCTTTCAAGAGAGGTAGTGCGCCTACACACTACCTGTGTTGAGAAGTGCATAAAAAACACATCAAAAAATAACATTTCCAAACATCAAGTCATCTATAAGCATCAACTTCTTCATTGCATTTATTCTATGTTTATAATATCACACACAAGTAATAGGATCCCTGTTGACCAGTTCAAAATTTTCAACATTCATTTGAGCAATTAGTTCTTGTTGTTTTTGATCTAATTGATGTTGTTCATGTAATTCTCGTAACGTGTTTATTAGATGATCCCAATTTTGTTCAACACTACTAAAAGTCATGAAGAATTTTGGTGGTCCTAGCTGCTGTATCATTGTGAAAACATTTTTCTTAAGTTACTCTGTGTAATCTAGAGATATTCTTATGCTTTTGAAGTCAACATATCCAATATATGATTTTATAAATTTTTCAAGGTTTGGCTTGTGTTTGATGTCCTTTGTAACTAGTTTATGGCCTTTTAGTTGGTCCTTTCATATTCTTATCAACATTGTAGACAAGACTTGTAGTATTAGTATTGTAAGAGAGGGGGACCACTGCGTGCAAGACCCCAGGTCACGGAGGGTCAAGACGCGAGAGGCTTCCCTAACTTACCTTAGATAAGTGTATTGTTTAGGGTTATGAGGATGAGAATGATGAGGACTATGATGCCCCACAATCATTCTGCAATCCCCAATTTCAATACGGGGCTAGGTGAGTCATTTTTTAGGTCCAACTTTGCACCTCAGGGAGCTCTCTACCCGAGGACATCAGCGTGGACTTTGGATGACAGTGCGATGCATTGGCATCTTTAAAGTGCACTGTAGTCCATATGGTCATACAACAATAGAGACAAGGTTGAACTCACCAAAATGACTAACAACCTAGCTACTCAACTAAAAGGCTAGAATGACACTAACAAGTAAATAAGCAAGAGTGATGAAAATGAGGAGAATCTCACCAATAAACTCATTTGTCGGCTAATCCTCTGAGAGCTCGCACACCTACACACAACAAGAGGGAAAATGTTGGGTGGTAGTATAGGGGCCTACCTCAGTCAGATCCCTGTTTAGGTGTTTCCACCGCCATGGACAACCAAAAGAACAAGATAAAGAAGTAATAATGTAAAGAAAGCACAAGCACTACAAAATAGTACTATGCTACCCAACCAAATGATAGAGGAGAGGAGAGGGAAGCTTACCACCTCCACCAAGAGCACTCAAGGCTGCTTAGGGGAGAAAAGAGAGGAACTCAAGCCTTTGTTGCGAATGGCGTGGTCCCAAACATGCTCTATCGAGTTGATGGAGTGAGATGTTGCTGCAATGGAAAGCTTGGAATGCTTGGAGTGAGTTTTTGAGAGTTAGAGTATGGAAGCTTGAAGTGTGCAAGAATTGTCCAAAAGTTCAAGTGAAGTTGTGAAGAATTGAAATGCAAGTTGAAAGAGTGAATATGAACGAATGAGGAAGAAAACAACCATATTCAGATTGGTTGGACGAAGGAGGCGTTACAACTTCACTGCCAATGAGAAGAGTACTAGCTCAGCCACAAGAATCTACCAGGGACGTAAGCGTGCCGCACAGATGTCTACGCACCGCGTGGGTGTCCCTTACAGAAATGCCTCCACCGACACACAAAATAGGTGTCACATGGATTTCCAACAACAAGATTAAGTAAAATTAAGCCTCCAACTTTGGTTTTCTAAGGTGGATAAAGGAAAAAAGGGGAATTGCACCTAGGGTACAAATTCTCTCTTACAATTTTCCCCCACTTTAGCGAGCACGAGTACTAATGAGTGCTTGGTAACGTAGATCAAGAAGAGAGTAGGGTTAGAAAAGTATACCTGAACTATTGAGGAAGCAGTACTCGTCTTGGCATACTCAAAGGTGTAGGGGAAGTGAAGGACTCCATAGCTGCTCAAAACTATGAAGTTAGAACAACAAAGCATCTTACAGGCCCGTGGACCTGCAAGGAGGCAACCCACAAGATCTCTCACATGGAGGAAGCCCCAAGGAAGTAGATTCCACAGAGTTAGGAAGTGACGACATGTCTACCCTCAGATAAAGCGTGTCAAAAAGCAGCGACACGTCTACCCACAGATAGAGCGTGTCAAAAAGTGGTGACACGTCTACCCACAGATAGAGCGTGTCAAAAGTGATGACATGTTTACCCGCAGATAGAACATGTCAAAAGCGACGACACGTCTAACCGCAAATAGAACATGTCAAAAGTGACGACATGTCTACTCGTAGATAAAACATGTCAAAAGTGGTGACATGTCTACCCGCAAATAGAACATGTCAAAAGCAGCTAGTCATGCAGACTATAAAAATTTCAAAAGGGTCCCTCGGGAACCCTTCAAAAGGAGAGGGGTCCACTCAAGGGACACGTTGTTCGAAAAGTAAGGTCTAGTCAAGCTACCCCCCAGCTAGACATGAAAGAGCGAATGGAATGAGCCTAATTGGGCTACCCCCTAGCTAGACATGAAAGAGCTAATGGAATGCGCCTAGTCGGGCTACCCCCAGGCTAGACGTGAAAAGGTCCATTCATCATAAAGGATTTTCAAGGAAGGGTCCCTTGGGAACTCACCATGAGGAAGAAGGGGGGTCCGCTCAAGGGACACACAATTCAAAAGTGATTGTTCTCTTAGAATGATTCATCATCAAGGAATCCTTTTGAAAGATGGTCACTTCATCAAGGAATTTGAAAGGAAGGATATGCCCCCACGCGAGGAGAAGTAAGAGTTGTTCCTGCTTCAGAGGAAGGTCTTCAAGCCCTTTCTTTACGAACCCCTGATGAAGGAAACACGTTCCATTAGGGTTCCAAGTTGAGAATGTGATTCTAAAGAAAAAATTGCAAGGACTTTTGAGAAAATATTCGTTGGCAATGAATTCATTTTCTAAAAATGAAAGTGTTAAAGAAGAGCATTGTCACACATAGAAGGGACAACTCAAGCAAGGAAGAGAGAAACATAAAGGGAAAAAAAAAGAGAAGAGAAAGAAAAATTCAAAGGGCACAAGGGGATCTGGTTTAGTGGGGTTAGATCTGTTCAAGCTCATATAATAATAGGTAACCACAATGCAAGGCGAAAGATCATCAATCCCCAACCAGATCAAGAAGAATGCACAAAAAATAAATTAAAAATAAAAATTTGGGTCAACATGGAAGGGTATCTTAAATGCCTCCAACGCTTTGCATCATCCCCAATTTTATCAAAAAATCAATCACGAACATGGAAAAATAATGGCACAAATAGAAGAAGGTTCACAATATAAAAACCACGCCTATATCCAAGCACCAACAGGGGTGACAAGGGTCATCCAGGCACACATAGCATGGGTACAAAAGAACACATCACAAAACACACACACAAGATCAAGAAAAGGGGCCTCCTCCTAACATTGATTAGCCAAGAGGTCATCTGCTTCCCAATCTAGATCCTCACAAGGGGAAGGAGGACGAGCTTGCAAGGGTGTAATGTTAAGAGGAGGAGCATCCGACCCTCCCGCAACAAGGGCCAAGGAAGAGGGCCCTTTAAGGTCCTCTCCACTGAGCTCATGTGGAGTTAAAGTTAGTGATTTTGCGAAGATCGCCGATAGGGCCAGGACTTCATCCACATAATTGAACATGCATTGATCTGTTTTAGGATCTAAGACGTTTGCTTCAAGAATGCATTATAATTACAGTTTCAATTCCAACTTACAAAAATGAAATTAACACACAACATAATTGAATTAATGAAATAACGAAAAGACAAAATTCAGAATGAGAGACAAGAAAAAGAGAATGCAAACAACTTGATAACAAAGTTCATTGTAAAAATGACTACGTCTTTGGGCCCCTCTCCATAGAGTAGACCAATCTGATTAAAATCTCTAGAAATTCGGCATTACAACTGTTACAAAGCTTTTCCCTTCAAGCAAGACGAAATTCCAGCATTCTCCCGACATATAGGATCAACAATTCGTCTCTCCAAAATTCTCTTAAGTCTTCGACACCTGAATGTACCCTTCACATCCTATTGTACCCCTTTTTATACAAAAAATTTGCTCAATTTGGTTAATAACCAATTGATTTACAAAATCAACCTTATCTCTCCATTTTTACATAAAATCTTCAATAATCTCCCTTATTTACATATTAGGATTATAATTAATCCTAATTAATCCCCTACAAATTCTTTAAGCCCTTCAATTTATTCTTTTCAGGCTTTTGTTGTTACAAGAGGTTTTCATTTTAATCATTATAAGGTTTTAGAAAGTTGGTTTGTTAAAATTTGGAGGGAATTATTAGAAATAATGGATATTCGGTTTCAAAAACTAATCATAACTGACCGAGCCCTTATAATATTTTGAAATTGTTGAATGGCTCGTTGGTGGCCATTTGTTTTACTCCCGGGGAGGTTGGGATTTCAACCCCTGGGCCGTTCATTTTAAAATCGATTTTCAATAGTTGTATAACAAAACAAACCGCAATGCTATATATGTTAAGCGGAGGTTTTGGGGCTTAGTGGTGAGACCCACGCGTAGCTGTAGGGAGGTGGGGGGTTTGAATCCCCCCACACCATTTTGACCAAAAATCCAAATGAACAAAACAACCACTAGAGGAGGACAAGAGTGCCACGTGGCATGATATGATTTGTTGCTTTGTGATGACGTGTATGTTGACTGTGTTGATGATGTGCCTGTTGACATGGCGTACAGATGCCATGTGTCTGCCCATGATTGGTCTGTACAAGCTGATGCAGGTGCCACGTGTTGAACTATGAGTGGTCCATATCACTATCGATATTGTCCAGTTTGACAAGTCAACATGCTAACTTCAACATCCGTACGGTCAAAAGTCAACCTTCTATGTGAACTTTGACTAGTTGTAGCCGGTGCAAACGAATTCCAATTCGCACGAAACGAACATTGTCAGAAAGCTCTTGATGATGCCAACTTCGATCATTTTTTATGACATCAATTTTTGACCCTTTTTTCTCTGTCCTGGGTCCTGGGTCCTGGGTTGACCAAGGTTTGACCGAGCATATCTTGGGCTCCTTAGCTCTTTTTGACTCCGTTCAAGTTGCATTGGAGTTAGAATTTTGACCTCTTTAATGATGCCAATTCTGGAGAAAAATGAGAAACTTCAATTTTTGGTGAAGATCCTCTAGATTAGTCTTCCCAACTGGAGAGCTTTTGGACCTCCGAAAGATGGTTACTCGAAAAGTAAGTGAGGGTAAAGTTCCCTCACTTTACCAATCTCCATCCATTTTGCCTTGCTTGGAGTCATCCCCTTTAGTCCCACTTCGAGGTACTCAACAAATCCTCTTAGTGAAGTCCTAGTTTTCTTGTCTAGGATGATGTCTTTAGGCAACTCTGACATGTACTCTAGTGAAAGATCATGAATTGATGGAACTTGAATGGTTGTGCCCTCATCCAGTATCATTGGAGGCTCGTACAACTTCAGATTCTCAACATTGACAACTGAATAAATATGGATGTATGGAGGAAGATTAAAGCAGAAGGCATTGGTTCCGATATTTTCCAAGATCTCAAAGGGACCATACAGAATCAGCTTGAGCTTCCTTCCTTCGTCTTGCATTCTTTTCTTGCTGATATGTAACCAAACTCTATCTCCAACCTGAAAATGGTGATCATTGCAATGATTATCATGTTGAGCCTTGTATTTGGCTTGACTCTTCTCCAACTGTGCTTCCACTGCCTGATGAATTACTTGAACTTTCTAGATGAACTTCAAAGCCTTCTTTGAATCATGGCATCCATCTTCAACATCGTCCTTCCCAAAAGCAAAATCCATTGGAGTTTTGGGTACATAACCGAAACAAGTCTCGAAAGGAGACCTCTTTGTAGAAGAGTGTCCTGCATGGTTGTAAGCATGCTACACAAAATGAAGACTCATCCCACAGCTTGGGATGTTTGTTGCAGTAACCTCTGAGTATATGCACAACTATCTTGTTCACTACCTCTGTTTGTTCGTTGGTCTACAGATGGAAGGTTGTACTCTTCTTTAGTTTGGTGTCCACGAGTCCCCACAAAGCTGACCAAAATTCCCCTAGGAATCAAGAATCTCGATCCGATACAATAGAAGTAGATAACCCAAAGTGAACCCATACAAATTGAAAGTACATTTGAGTTGTTAGTTCAACAGTGACCTATTTTTTATAAGGCATTAAAATACACATTTTGCTGAACCGATCAACTACTACATATAGATAATCATGTCCCTTCCTAGACATAGATAACCCCCTGACAAAATCCATTGACACACTTTCCCATGGACGGGATGGTACATTTAGAGGTGTGTACAACCCCAATTTTATGTTACTAGGATTACTAGTTGCACACATGACACAACCTCTAATATACTTAGATACAACTTCTTGCATACAAGGCCAATAACAATATTTCTGCAATTGATTCATTGTTTTGCTTACCCCAAAATTTCCTACAATCAATGAGGTGTGTGCTTCCCCGATTACTTGCGCTTGTTCATCTTTTGGAATGCATATCTTTCCCAAGTGATACAATAGTTTATCCTGCACATAGTAATATTTTTCTCCTACATGTTTGCCTACAATTAGAGCTGAATAAATTTCCTTAAATTCTTCACCATTAGCATATTGTTCCTGAAAGCTTTCATGTACCATGGAACAACCTTTAAGGATAATCAATGAGTTCTTAACAGTAGGCCTAGAAAGCATATCTACTACTTTGTTATGGGTACCTTTCTTATACTTAATTACCAAGTGAAACTATTGTAAAAATCCCATCCATCTGAAATGCCTACTTTGCTACAGTTTAGAATGTGAGTGCAAGTATTGTAGTGGCTGGTGATCAGTGTGGATTACAGTTTCTTTCCCCATTATGTAATGTTTCCATTTTTTAACACTTTGAACTAATGCATAAAGTTCCTTATCATAAGTAGGATATAAGTAGGATAGTTAATAATTGCACCTGAAAAAGTCTTAGAGTGATAGCATATTAGTTTACCTCCTTGCATTAGCACTGCTCCCATGGAAAATCCACTTGCATCTGTCTCGATCTCGAATGGTTGGTGTAAATATGGTAAAGCCAGAACTGGTGATGTGCTCGACTTTTCCTTCAAAGTGTTGAAGGCCTTCTACTGTGGACCTCCCCACTAAAAAGCTATCTTTGTACTGGTCAATACATGCAATGGTGATGCAATGTAGGAGAAGTTTGCAATGAACTTCCTCCAGTACTGGACTGCACCTAAGAAACTTTTGACTTTAGTGACTGTACTTGGCTTAGGCCATTTTACAATAACTTTGACCTTCACAGGGTCTACTTTCAATTGACCACCACCTATGACATAGCCTAAGTACACTAGAGATGTCTTTGCAAATTATCATTTAGACATCTTTACATAAAGTTTTCTTTTCTCAATACATCAAAAAATTTCTTTACATGAATTACATGATCTTTCCAAGTTTGACTAAATACAAGAATATCATCTAGATAGACTATGACAAAATCATCAATAAAAGTACAAAAGACATCATTCATGACTCTCATAAATGTAGCTGGTGCATTGCAAAGCCCGAAGGGCATAACCGACCACTCATAAAGTCCCTGTTTTGTCTTAAATGTATTTTTCCAAATGTCATCTTCTGCAATTCTTATTTGATGACATCTACTACAAAAATCTAACTTAGTGAAATAAACTGCATGTTTTAATTGATCAAGTAAATCATCAATTCAGGGAAGAGGATACCTATTCTTTACTGCTATCTTGTTTAAGGCTCGATAGTTGATGCACATTCTCCAAGATCCATCTTTCTTTGGAACCAACACAATTGGAGAACCACAAGGAGATGTACTAGGATGGATGACTCCTCTTTCCACCAATTCCTGAACTTGCTTTTTGATTTCCTCATTCTGCAAAATTGATAAACGGTACATGCTGATATTTGGAAGAGGCATATCTTATTGCAACTGGATTTAATGTTGTATCTCCCTCTTAGATGGAAAACCCTTTGGCTCATGAAATAAGTCATCATAGGCAAAAACTATTTTGACCATCTCAATTTTACGCTTAGGATCACATCCTTTAAATGCTTTATCTTTTTCATCCTCTTGGGGTTTTACAAGCATTAATACAAAGTTCTTACTAGAATTGACCAACCTTTTAATCTGACCAACATTAACTAGTGCAAGATTAGTCTTAACTTTATGTGCACATACAATATATTCTATCCCATTCTTAAAGAGATGATACTTATTCTCCCCCCTATAAAAGATTTCTTTTTTGTCATACAGATAAGGACTCCCTAACACAAGCCCACAAATATGCAAAGGAACAACATCTACTTCTACCTCATCAATAAAGTTTGCAATGATAGCAAATTTCAATTTACACTATTTCATTATCTATAGTTGAGCATCATTGCAAACCCATCCAAGCGGATATGGATTTGGATGAGGTGTTGTAGCTATATTGATTTTCTTTACCACCTCTTCAGATATTAAGTTGACTTGAGAACTCGTATCAAGGAATGTATCAATATTAGTGTGCTGAGTTACAACTTGAATATGAAACAATTCATTTCGTTGTTTATTGGCTTTAGGAGTAGATACTTTATTTGTACTTGCATTTGCATTAGAAACATTTGCATCAAAAGAGAGAATTATACCTTTACCTTTACCTTGGACCCCAACAACAACAATCTGAGTTTCATCTCTAGAGTCGGATCCAAGATCTTGTTGAATTACTGCAGCAGTCTTTTGCTTGCCTTTATTGCCTCTGTATCTTTTCCACCTCAATTCGGGATGAAGCTTCCAACACTTTGAATCATCATGCTCCTCTTTCATGCAATGTGAGCATGTGGTCTTATCACCCTCCTTCTTAACTATAGTTGTATTCTTCCCTTTGCCTTTATCTTTTCATTTTTCTTTACCCTTAGACTTCCCCTGAGACTTAGATGGTTTCTTTGATAAATTATCACTGAAAGTGTTCTTACCCCTTGACTCTAAATGAGTAGCTTGGACTGACACTTCATCCAAATTATTAGGACTCAACATTAGAATAGTATGCCTTAGGTAAGAATGCAAACCACCTATGTACTTGAGTAATGTATCCTGAGTATACAATGGAACATTTAAAGCAATAGCTCGTTTTCTAAACTCATGAGTGTAATCTTGGACAGACTGACCCTTACCTTGCCTAAAGGTTTTCCAATTCATTGTTAATTGTCGCATATAACCTAAAGGATAAAAATATTTTTTAAGGGCAACAATAAATTCCATCCAAGTCATATTGACCTTACCATGGCGAGCAATTTCCTCCAGAGTCCTACTCTCCCACCAGGTGAGAGCTGTACCTCCTAACCGGAGAGTGGCTAACTGGATCATAGAAGCATCTTCTGTTAGGCCTTGAATCCTACAATACACTTCTACCTGTTGGATCTAATCATCTAACTTTTTGACATTTAACTCACCACAATACTTAGGCAATTAAAATTTTACATCAAGTTTAATAATAGGCTTAGACTTTCTTTTGAAAGGATTAATAGTAGTAGAAGAGGAACAAGAAGAAGAAGAAGAGGAAGATGGAGGAGATGAAGCTTCTGGATCTTTTCCTTCTTTTTCCTTTCGATCTTCCTTCTTTTCTTGCTTCGACGAATCTCCCTTTTCGCATTTCTTCTTTTCCACATACAACTCTTCCACCATAGCCTTCATTTCGAGGAAGACTCGCTGGAAAGACTTATCATCAAGCTCTTGCTTAGTACTTTTCCCAGCTTTAGTTTCGTCCATTTTTGGAAAAGTCCTTTGTTTGCTGATCTCAAGAGTGTATTCTTCAAGTTTTCCTTCACCTCTTTGAAGCTTGGAGCGCGTTAGCATTCGATTCTGCAATACTAGTCAAAACACAACTCTAATACCAAATTTGATATGTTTTAGGATCTAAGACATTTGCTTTAAGAATGCATTACAATTACGGTTTCAATTCTAACATACAAAAATTAAATTACACACAACATAATTGAATTAATGAAATAACGAAAAGATAGAATTCAGAATGAGAGACAAGAAAGAGAGAATGCAAATAGCTTGATAATGGAGTTCGTCGTAAGAACAACTACATCTTCGGGCCCCTCTCCAAAGAGTAGACTGATCTGATTAAAATCTCCAAAAAATTGGCATTACAACTATTACAAAGCTTTTCCCTTCAAGCACGACGAAATTCCAACATTCTCTTGACGTACAAGATCAACAATTCGTCTCTCCAAAATTCTCTTAAGTCTTCAACACCTGAATGTACCCTTCACATCCTATTGTACCCCTTTTTATACAATTTTTTTTTTCAATTTGGTTAATAACCAATTGATTTACAAAATCAACCTTATCTCTCCATTTTTACATAAAATCTTCAATAATCTCCCTTATTTACATATTAGGATTATAATTAATCCTAATTAATCCCCTACAAATTATTTAAGCCCTTCAATTTATTCTTTTCAGGCTTTTGTTGTTACAAGAGGTTTTCATTTTAATCATTATAAGGTTTTAGAATGTTGGTTTGTTAAAATTTGGAGGGAATTATTAGAAATAATGGATATTCGGTTTCAAAAACTAATCATAACTGACCGAGCCCTTATAATATTTTGAAATTGTCGAATGGCTCGTAGGTGGCTATTAGTTTTACTCCCGAGGAGGTTGGGAGTTCAACTCCCAGGCCGTTCATTTTAAAATTGATTTCCAATAGTTGTATAACAAAACCAACCACAATGCTATATATGTTAAGCGGAGGTTGCGGGGCTTAGTGGTGAGACCCACACATAGCTGTAGGGAGGTGGGGGGTTTCGAATCCCCCCACATCATTTTGACCAAAAATCCAAATGAACACAACAACTCACCAGAGGAGGACAAGAGTGCCATGTGGCATGCCGAGGAGGCACCATGTGGCATGATATGATTCGCTGCTCTATGATGAAATGTATGTCGACTGTGTTGATGACATGGCTGATGACGTGCTTGTCGACATGGCGTATGGATGCCACGTGTTAGCCCATGATTGATCCATACAAGCTGATGCAAATGTCACGTGTCAAAGTTTGAGTGGTCCATATCATTGTCTATACCATACAGACTAACAAGTCAGCATTCTAATGTTAGCGTCCATACGATCAAAAATCAACCTTCTCTACAAACTTTGACTGGCTGTAGCTGGTGCAAACAGACTCTGATTTGTGCAAAATGAATGTCGTTGGAAAGCTCTCGACAAGCTCTTCGCGATGATGCCAACTTCAACCATTTCTTATGACATCATTTTTTGACCCTTTTTTTCTATCTTGGGTCCTAGGTTGACCATGGTTTGACCGAGCATATTGGGCTCCATAGCTCCATTTGACTCTGTTCGAGTTGCGTTGGAGTCAAAATTTTGGCCTCTTTCTGATGATGCCAATTTTGGAGAAAAATGAGAAAATTCAATTTTTGGTGAAGATCCTCTAGATCATGCATCCCATGGGGGTACCATGCCTATTCTTAGTGGACGAGGTAGGCTGCGCCTGAGATTCACCGCTAGGTTCGCCGAATGATTCGGGAGCAGTGACAAACTAAGGGGAAGCTGAGACTGGTTCTGTCACTAGGACAAAAACAAGTCATCACGAGGCCACCTTGCAAGGAAGGTGGACTCCTCTTACATCCTTCGTTTCCATAAGGACCAACCTCCGCCTCTTTCTTTGTTGGAGGAGATGAAATCCCTATAGACGAAGCTAGGGGTGCAGAGGAAGAGGAGGATAGAACCACAACGAACACGATTGAAGTATTAACCATGTCCATGGACTTTGGGAAGGGCTGAACATTTGGGACAAACATCAGCGAAGGAGGCTCCACTGAAGGAGCAATAAACACCTATACCCGTTTAGGGTTAGGTGCATTAATGCTCGCAATGGAAGCTGAGAATGAACCAGACTGAAGAGGAACAAAGGGAAGGGAGGAAGGAGATGTTGCAAGAGGTCCTGAAATAGGAGTAGTCATTTCTTCCTCCTTCTTTTGTGAGGTGGCCTGCTCGGCCAAGAGAGCCTTTCGACAACTCTTGCGTTCTCGTGCAAGGAGGTTCCTATGACTCTTGGAGTTAGAAGCCGAAGCTTGTGAAGGCATAGGAGGTTCCTGCTCGACCATAGGAATGTCCACTATAGTCATTTTAGGTAGAGGAATAGGTTCCTATATAGGAGCAGGGGGAGTAGGCTGAGGAGCGACATGAGGAGTCGACTCGAGAGCCTCTTTCCGCTCACTGCCTTAGGAGTAGGAGCAATAGGAGGCCGCGGATCAAATTCTCTGTGAGAACGTTTCGTTCTATCGTACAATAATACCATGGTGTAGGAAATTCATTAGGGAGGTCCGTGATCCTAATCTTGGGTCTATGCCAAGGAGGGATCATCAGACTCAGTGGGTAACCATTGGGTCTGCTCATCCAATACTCTTCCTAGGAAAGGGGAGAGGACAAGGTTGTCTTAGAGAAAGTTGTTTTTCCTTTACTTTTGTGAGGAGAAGAGGGAACTGTCGTAGGATTCTCCTCTTTCTTTGGGGAAGAGGGAGTAGATGGTATAGCCTTCTCTTTGCCTTTGTGGGAAGGAGAGGGAGCCGATGAAGGTTCCTCCTCTTTTGGGGAAGGAGTAGTCATCAGTACGGGCTCCTTCTTCTTTTCTCGGGAAGAGGAGGCGACCAATTTTCCTATCGTATGAAGGGTCAACTTTGGCTCCCCTTTGCCCCTAATTTTGTACTTCACATAGTTCTTGTAAAGTGGATCTGTTCTTAGAGAAAGCAAACCAACAGGGGAGGGCCTAAAGTGATCCAGTGAATATCCACCATGAGATACCAAAGGCTAATATCTGGAATCATGCACGACACCCTCATGGGAAAACTTTAAAAATTTATGAATAATAGATGTGACCCAATTCATGGAAGCCAACCAAGGAATTCCTAGCTTCACTTTTAATAGGTCCGACTCTTGGATGACATCGAAGACTATGTCAACAGTCCTAGGTCCAACTAGGACGGACAAAGTGATTGATCCATAAGGTTTAAGACTCATAACATCATGGGTACGTATGGTAGATTTTGTTTCTTCATATTTTTCCTTTTGTAGTGAATTCAATACTAATGTTTCTTTGGTAATAACATTCACGCAACTCATGGAGTCAATTAAGACTCCTATCACAATGTTACCATTCACACGAGCTAGAATGTAGAGAGGCGAAGGTTTGTTGTTCAGGGGTAAATCCTGTGAAGTGAATGTAATGTCTGGTGAACCGGGTGTGGGTGGAACAATAGAAGTTACCGTGACCATGTTTACATAGGCCTCAGGCTGAGAAACAAAATCAGTGGGATCGAAAATCATGTTAGCAAAGTGTGACAAAAATAGGTCCATGTATATCTTCAATTCACTATTTTCTTTCGCCACTGATTTGTTAGTGTTATGTTTGTTCCCATCAAGATAGATGTTACCATCCTCAATGCAGTCTTGTATTTCATGATGCAACCACATACAACATTGGGTATCATGTCCATTAACATGATGGTATTGAAAATAGGTGCTCCCATCATACCAATTAGGGTAAGGTTCCTCAACAAGCTTAGGGGGTGGCAAAGTTATGATCTTATCCTTTAACAACTTTTGCAAGATAGAAGTATAAGATTCAGACAACTTTGTAAATTTTCGGTTACGTTTGAGGCTGTTGTCGTCAACAACAACTACTAAATTTGCAATGACTTTTCCTTTCCCAGAGATTGATACAATGGAATTTCCCTCAGAATGGGAGCGTGAGGAGGATCCCCCGAACTGAGCAACCACCTGCTAATACTCTCATAAAGCTGCACACAGATGTGCGAAAGAAGGGTATTTCATAAGGGTGAACTTCTCTTTCCAAGGCCTTTGTAAGTTCCCTATGAACACCTTTTGTACATCTAAATCAGGTAGTTGATATGAGATTTGTGAAATAAGTACTTGGTATCATGCTATGAAATCGGTAATCTTTTCATTGTCTACTTTCTTACATCAAACAAGATCTGAAAAGGTCATATTTGTCATGATGTTGTCTAAGGAATTGATTTACAAGTTGATCAAATGAGAAAATAGAATTGTCAGGCAAGGAATAGTACCACTCGAGTGATGTGTCCTTGAGGGATTGAGGAAATAGTTTAGCCATCAAGGCATCATGATGGAAGAAGTTGGTGCAGAGAGCATTAAAGGTAGACACGTGTGTCTGCGGATCTCCCTTACCATCAATCTTCTCCAATTTAGGTATCTCCATTCCTTGAGGGAAGGGAGTGTTCAAGATGGCAACTGACAACGGGCTATGTCAAAAAAAAGGCTAGAAAATAGGTTAGGCAGAGGCTTGGGAAAGGCTTGCTAACTGACTCTGCATCTTACCCATATTCTGAAGTAGAGTGTTTAGAATAGGGTCATTGGAAGATAAAGGGCCAGAGGAACCTCCTCCAGAGCCACCACCAATTCCACCTCTAGAACCACCACTGGTGTGACTTCCGCTAGAGCCACTACCAAAGCCACCGTCACCAGTAGGGCCTCCCCCGGGACTACTGCCATGACCTCTACCGGAACCGCTTCCACCAGCACCACCTCCGTTACCAGATCCACCGCCACTACCAAAGCCTCCACCACCGGAGGTGACATAAGGGATGAAGTTAAAGCCCAAAGGGACTATATTCACCTTGATAGTTTTCGATTGATTAGGGATGGAAGGGATACTAATAGAAGGGACCGCATTGGCCATGTAAATGGAAGTGGGAGGCATTGATACTCCTAAATTTTCTTCACGTTCTTTGAAGGTGACGCCTTGCACAAAGCTAGATTTTCTCAAAGGAATGCACACTTCGACCATACCAAAGAGACTACTTAGAAGCTCCACACTTGTTCAATCTTTATTCATCATATATTTTAATTCACTAACAACCTGAGCGGCTCTAGCCATCTTCAGATTTCTTTCCAAATGGTTTTCAAGGTCTCCCAACACTTTTGTAAGGGTTGAAACATATTTAGCAGGGATTTGGATGACCTCATGATCATCCACTAATGATGGCGTGGGAGACATAGGAGGAGTGGGAATATGATCGATTTTGTCAGCAAACCCCATCTCATTCCTTGATAATTGCTCCTGCGTAGCCAAACTAACAACAGGACTAAAGAAAAGGCTCATAGAGAGACCAAGCGAGACCTTCGTCCTATCCATTGGGAGGTGTCATACACTTCTCCTCATGATATGCCTAGAAGTTGTGTATTGGGTTGTGATGCTCATAAACCTTCAGAACGCTCGAGGTCACAACAACCACGAAATATCCAAGGGAAGTTTTTAACACCAATGGATGAACAGACGTTGGTTCACGTTGGGTTCACCAAACATGTAAGAGAGGGGGACCACCACGTGCAAGACCCCAGGTCACAGAGGATCAAGATGCGAGAGGCTGCCCTAACTTAGCTCAGCTAAGTGTATTGTTTAGGGTTATGAGGATGACAATGATGAGGACTATGATGCCCCACAATCACTCTACAATCTCAAGGAGAATCTCACCAATAAACTTGTTCACCAGCTAATTCTCCGAGAGCTTGCAAACCTACACACAACAAGAGGGAAAATGTTGGGTGGTTGTATAGGAGCCTACCTCAGTCAGACCCTCATTTAGGTTTTTCCACTGCCACAGACAACCAAAAGAACGAGATAAATAAATAATAACGTAAAGAAAGCACAAGCACTACAAAATAGTACTATGCTACCCAACCAAATGATAGAGGAGAGGATAGGGAAGCTTACCACCTCCACCAAGAGCACTCAAGGCTGCTTGGGGGAGGAATGAGAGCAACTCAAGCCTCTGTTGTGAATGGAATGGTCCCAAACTTGCTCTACCGAGTTGATGGAGTGAGATGTTGCTGTAATGGGATGCTTGGAATGCTTGGAGTGAGTTTGTGAGAGTGAGAGTATGGAAGCTTGAAGTGTGCAAGAATTGTCCAGAAGTTCAAGTGAAGTTGTGAAGAATTGAAATGCAAGTTGAAAGAGTGAATATGAAGGAATGGGGAAGAAAATGGCCATATTCGAGTTGGTTGGCCGAAGGAGGCGTTACAACTTCACTGCCAATGAGAAGAGTAACGCCTCTGCTAGCTTAGCTGTAGGAATATGCTAGGGATGTAAGCACATCGCACAAACGTCTACACACAGCACAAGTGTCCCCCAAAAAAATGCCTCCACCAACATACAAAATAGGCACCAGGTGGACCATCATTAATGGGCTTAAGTAAAATTAAGCCTCCAAATTTGGTTTTCTAAGGTGGATAAAGGAAAAAAAGGGGAATTCGCTCTTATACAAGTATCTTGATAGTTTTGAAAAATATGTTTGTCATGTGATATGCAAATTTTCTGTTTGATTATAAAACTTCCCATTGTGCAATTTTGGGATAGGTAGAGTTTTTTAGTATGTCATCACCACATGGCTTGACAAAGAATAATGTTGGGAAATTCATTTCCTCAACATATTTGTCTTTAAAGATTCCAACGAGATAGTTTTGTTCTGCAGGTGCAACTTCAATGAGTTTATTTTGCATGCTATGTATACTTCTAGATTCTATGAAACCATGGAACAAAGTTTTAGATGGATTCTCATGTTCCATCTCACTGTTTGATTCAGTTTCAATTGTGACAGGTCCAATATTTTTTTCAAGTTCATCATTGATATGCAAAAAATGTTCCCAATCTTTGTTTATTTGGACATTTTGCATTTTGTATAGTATTGTTCTTGCCAAAGCTTACATGATGAGTTTTGGCTGTACTATTCCCTTTTGGAATGCATTTTTGTATTCCAATTGTCTTTTGAGTGAAATAACAATCGTTTGTGTATTATAGCATATATACTGAACGTTATATAGTATACAAGTAAATGAAGGACAAGAAAGTTGTGTGTTTGTATAAATGTTAATTTTTGCACTACAAATAAAGAAGCAACAGTGATATGAAATGCTGACCTTCTATTTTCTTGTTTAACAATTAACTGTATTTGCAACAATGTAGACGTTTTTCTCATGGTCAAATTGCAACCAACACATCATGTTAAACAGGAAAATGAGACAAATAAGCGTAGTAAATGACATATTGAAAACACGACATAAACATAAAGCAATTAATGCTCAATGAATTTTGTAATCAATAAGAACTTTATTGTACAAATGATTGAGTTTGAAAATATTGTTTATAGGATTTTGAGGATCAAAGAAAACTTAATCAACCATGAACTATATCTTTCATCTGTGAATTCTACCATTGATTTCTTTTTCTATGGCATAAAGTACATGTGCTACTTTTTTTGTGTGTAAACAAATGACTAAAATTCTAATTTGTTTATAGTATTAGAAAGTGCCAACTAAGACAATAAAGTCAACCTAGTCATATGGATCAATCTTGATATCTTGTAATCTGTCAATAGGAAACAAATGCATAAAAAAATGTTTCTCAATGTTTTGTTGGACTAAGTGCATAAAGAATAAAAATGGAAAAAGTATTAAATGTGAACATGTGACAGTATATACTTCAATGGAAAAAGATCTTAAATAATATTTCTCTATACAACAACAACATTCTACTATTGCAGTGCATCTATGAATGTACAAATTTGTTGTAAGTTTGTATTCTTACATGTTCATATGTAACACTTTTGCCATTCTCACCATCCGTGCACTCATTTGACATTGAGAATGTGTGTAGGGAAGCAAAGCATACACAAGCATTACCATTCAAACTTTTTCACAATTCACATACTACAAGGTATTCCAAAGTACTATCTTTGAATCACCAATCATATTGTCTAATGCGTTAAACATGTTTGCATTTAGTGGAAAAATAATTGCAAAATATATAATGTTTTGATACTTTCGTAATTTACTTTAACAAAAATGAATAATACACATGCTCCAAGAAATTGAGAAAAAAAGGATGTTTATTATTTGCATATTACAATTAGCAGCGCTGCAATAGGAGGAAGAATTAAATTTCATTGCAAACAAAGCAGGAGCATTGTACAAGAGTCTGAACTTGCAGATTGTTATTGAAGTAACAACTGTAATAGCAACAATATGTATCTTTGTCATACACTTCAATTGCAACCGATGGTTCCTATGATAGGTAAAATTAAAAGAGATAAGCACACTGTAGGACATAGAACCTACCATTGATTAACATGTGATGAGGAAGCATAGAATAAATTTCACAAAACATTGCAGAATTGAATGCAAACTCTATAGGTTTTGTTGCTAAATTACTTATTTGCATTTGTAATATTCACTTCCTAATCAAATTTGATTGTCCTGTAGTAAGTATATTAATAATCATAGTTCTAGAAAACTAGTAAAATGTGGAGACATTGTCTACTTGGGGCTCATGGACATATTTTTTGTGTTTGAAAACCATGATTGCTTTCTCTAGCCATTGGTTGTAGCACATATACTATTGACGTTTAATTAAGTAAATTAGGAAAATAGAACATTGTATATGTTAACAAATATCTAGCCACCAATGAAAATTGCATTAACTTTTCTAATAGACTCTTTTACACTATAGCAATCAATGCATCGTTAGCACACTATGTACAAATCCTTGTTTGCAAAAGCAACATGCCTATCAAGGAAAAATAGTTTCATGTTTATAAATTACATAAGATATTAGTAACTATTTTCATCTGTCTATTTTGAATATCAGTTTCTTGGACAAGGGTTGTTCTCTATTGTTGACAACTCTTCTAATAGATATTACTTACATGCATTGTAAGGTTTAAATATTATTGCAAATAGTCTATGAGATTGGTACAAGAATCTGACCTTGGAGCATGTTGTTCAACAAACAAGTCCGCTCACATCAATATGAATCTTTCGTCCCCAACTCGTTTGCAGCCAATGGTCCTTGTTACAACTACAATTTAGACAAACAAGCATAGCCCATCACATATAACATGCTATCTGTAAACATGAAACCAAAAAAACACACAATAAATTTTGCCTTCAACCATTAAATCAAATATGTATAAACTCTCACACAAATTGTCATCAATGAAATTGCCACATAATACTTGCAAACAAATGGAATTTTATGATCTAGATACACATGGTTTTATTTCTATAAAGAGTAATTCAGTTCTTAATTTTTTTACTTGTATTTCTAATATTTACTTGGCCAATTTAATTTCATTTTTTTGCAACACGATTACCATTCATTTGAACATACTGAAAATAGAAAAATATGGCAACATTATATAGTTGAGAGTGATGAACACATTTTTTGAATCACTTGTCTTGAAGCACATGATTATGCAACATGTAATGCATATAATGTTCATGTTAACAATCTGGGGCACATGCATCAAAACACTCTTTCCCTCCAGTGCATGCAGTAAGAAGTGCTTAAAATTCATGGCAAACATCATGACCTGCAATTTCTTGACAAATGCTATGAATGTTAAAGTCACAATAAATGTCAAAAAATTTATAGCACTTCTCTACATTCTCTGTAGACCAAAATAGCTCCTCTGTTTCCTTTTCCCCGCAATCTTAGAAGAAAAATATGTTTCGTGAATATTTAATCATTGAACTACACATCCCATGATTACAATTACACAGATTTCTCTTTGCAAAAGCAACATGCCCATCAGGAACATATAGTTTCATGTTTATGAAGTACACAACATGTCATTTACTATGCACATGTGTCTATTTGTAAACTTAGTCTTTTGAAAAAGTTAAATTTCATTGCAAGCAAAGCTAGACAACGATACAAGACTCTCACCTTGTAGCTTGTTCTTGAAGAGGAAAGTCTATTTTTAGCAATATAAATCTTTTTCATCCACTCTGGTTATAAATAATGGTCACTGTTACACTTACAAAATAGACAGATCAACATAGTCCATAACATAGAATATGCTATCCATAAACATGAAACATAAACGCATAAAATAAATTTTCATAAAAGTTTTAAAATTAAAAATAATATGTGAGATTTATCGCACAAATTGCAGTGAATGCAATTGATACATGACACTTGCAAACAAGTCAAATTCTATAATGTAGACACTTTTGGTTTTATATCCATTAAATGCAAAATGTTGAAGATGTACTTAGAAACTGACAAGTATACAAGCAACAAATGCATACTTAATTCTTATTTGTTTATTGCTTGTTCAAAAGGTTGTATGTTTTAATTTCTCCATGTTATATGTTCCTATGTAAAACCTTTTAACCAAAACTATTGCTTGTTGTTACAAGGTCCAAAGAAAGAAATGCATGCAGTCCATCAATTCACTATTGCATCTATTGCATTTTCTTTTGAATTAGCTTCTTGGACAATGACATTGTGTTGTCTAATTTTTTTTTGTCTTTTTCCCTTAGTTATGATTTATGCTTATATCTTTTGTCCTTGAAAATTATGTTCTATTCATTCTTGTTTCACTAAATTAGCAAAACAATGGGACATTATATTCTAAGAAATTTCTGATCATGAACCAGTCAATACATGTTAATCCATCAAATGCAAATTGCACAACATGTATTCAAGAGTTGGTGCACACTAATTCAGGACATCTTACACGAGTGCTCGATTTTACTTTTGCTAAGTTTTCTTTGTAACAATGAGCAACACATGTACTTATCAACTATGTTGAACAAACACACTAAACAGTCACCAATAGTACATTGTTCGTATACATATGCTTCTGTGATTCATGTCTATGGGTAACATATTATCTTGTATAATTTGCATTCAATACACTGTTGTTTTTGATCTAGCAACAATACTGTTAAATGCATCCAACATGCAATGACTATTTTACTATTTGTTTTCTTGTTGCAAAAAGTAGCATAGTTTGCATTCAGCCATTGAATATTTGAAAAATATTCAACATGCTCTTATTTTCGCAAATTTCTTTAACAAAAAGCTACATGTGTACATGAAGTAATACAGACACACAATAAATATTTATTATTGCTCAACTGCAAGTGACACTCTTGCAATAATAACGTGCATGTTGCCAATGTATCAGTACCAAAGCAACAAATGCATGTTTAAAGCATTGAATGCAAAACCTGCGGTCTGTGCTAAAGAGCTCAAACAAAAAAAAGCAATCAATACTTGGTTAATTTACATGTTGTTTGTTTACTGTTTGTTGAAAAGCTTCCATGTTTTTGGCTATGAATTGCCATGTTCGACATTTGTCATTTTCTGCAGTCCTTGCAGTGTGCAACTGGTGAGTGGCGCGTCTGTTCATTTTTCAAACTTAATAACTATAATGTGGGTACACATGTAGTGAAAGAATAACTAATTCATGAAACCTTAGTAAAGTCATTGGTTTTGTTTGTGCTTATTCTCGTTTAAATTTTGTTTGTTGGAAAGCTTATAGGTATTTTAGCTTTTTATTGCCTCTTTGCATGTGAATAGCTGTCTAGTCAATGCATACTTAATTTATGATTTTTTAGGCAAGTGTTGAGTTTTGTTTATGTCTATTGTCATTTCTCTATCATTTATTAAAAATCTTGTAATTTTTTTAGCTATATTCGTTATTCAGTAAAAGTACATTGTTGATGGATGGCTAGGCTGCGTATTTGTGATACTTGATAAGTTCGTTGATGCATATGCAGCCAATAGATAACTAGTCCATGAAATGTTGGACAAGTGCTGGATTTTGTTTGTGCTTATTCTTTTTGTATTATGGTTTGCTCAATACACTATGTGCTTTGTGCTTCTTTATTGCATTTTTTGCATGTTGTTATACATGCAATCGATGCATGGTTAATTCATGAAATCTTAGGCAACTGGTGGGATTGGTTTCTATTTATTCTTGTTCATTTATGATTTGTTGTAAAGTTTGTGTGTTTTCCTAGCTATTGGTTGCACTTTTGCATGTTCGTTATTCTGCAAGAGTGCATCAGTAAAAAATAACTCTGTTGTGTGTTTTTGACACTTGATAACTAAAAGTATTGTGTGTTGTGACAAGGGGTAATGTTGAAAATGTGTACACTAAATTGCATATACATGACAACTGAGAACAAGCAACTAAATGCATTAATTATGTGGTTATTGCTTGTATGGGGAGTAGCGTACCAACAAGGCTTGGAAAATAAAATGTGTGAGATGTGTTGAATGCTTGGTCGTTATAGAAACACCGATCCCATAGTTAATTCATGAAATTTGACATGAGTATTATGTTTGTGTGTTTATGATACTTGGTCGCTATTACAATGACCATTATGTGGTTCATGTTTATGAATAGTGTATTATATGTCATGGACTATGTTCATTTGTCTTCTGAATGGAAGGTTTACTATTGCATCGATTGCACTTGCTTTTCAAAGAGTTGTCTAGCCAATGAAATTACACCATTCAAAATATTTTCACCCTTTTCCTATAGACGACATTTAAGGACAACAAGCAATACTTCTAGTTATCAAGTATTGTAAAGACACACTGAAGCCATTCATCTGTAGCCAACTTTTACAGAACAATGAACATGCAAAATACTAAAGTACCCAGAAGCTTTCCAACAAACGATAAATAAATGACAGTAAGCAAAAATAAATACCAGCGCTCGACTAAGCTTTCATTAGTTAACCTAAGATATCATGAACTAACTATACGTTTACCCCATATTAGAGTAAGTCAACTTTGCAATTGTATAATTTGCGTTTAATATGGCACGCTTGTCTATTAATCTATAGCTACTGCATGAAATGCGACTATGTCAACTATTCAATTTTGTTTAAGTAAATTAGAAGAATACGACATCATATATTTTTGCAAAGGAAAAGTTCTATGTAACTATAAATATAGTTAATTGTTGAACAAGGAAGTGGAGAATCATATTCTTCTAGTTTTTTTTCTCTTCACTCACAATGAATTCAATGAACAACAAAGAAAATTAGTGTATTCATTGCCTCCACTGTGAACAAGATGTTGCTGAAAGCATATATAATTCATTGTACCAATTTGGCTCATTAGCGCTTCTAACAACAAGCAATAGACTAAACATTTCTATAATCAAATTTTACATCCAAATTCTATAATCTGAAAATTGCATGGCAAGCATCACTGTAATACTAGTCAAAGGGACCAATCCCAATGTCTAACATTTTATTGTTACTAGAAAAAGCAATAATATTTTAGATCTTTGAGCTATGTATTTTTCCTTGTACAAGCATAGAGTGAATTTCCTCTAAATACATTGCTTCGATAGACATTACCTTGCCACAAAAATGAATCTCCAAGCAATAAAAGAGTAGGTAAATTATAATTTTCAAAGACAAAAAAATATCCTTATATCCCAACTCTAGGGAAAAGACCAAAATATTTTGAACACTTCAATTTCATTGATCAAGCGACAACTTCTAAAGCAAATCCAGAAAATGCAATAGTAAACTAGTTGTTTGCATTCACTATGTTTTTTTATAAAGTGGATGTTATTTCTTATTGACATATCCACATAAACTAGGTAACTAGAAGAGAAACTCAAACAAAAGCCAATCAAGTTTCAACCCAATGTTTCATGTTATAAATATATTACCTACATCTCTCTCTCTCTCTCTATTGTAGTGGTAATGGTGTGCAACTAATGAGTCACACATATCTTTGTTTTTGATACTTGAATGTAGGTTGTTGATAAAATTAATGTCTAAATGCCAAATGACCCATGTGCAACATGTTTTTTTGGTCAATGCTTTTTAGGATACTTTTGAAAAGAAAGGCTAGGGATCAAGCTTTAGAAGACAACAATTGAAGATATAGGAAAATATAGATGCATAATTTTCCAGATGCTATGTTCTAGCAAATATACTAGAAAATGTAAAGATAAGCAATAGGAAAAATATTTTCAACTAGTACAATCACGATGCATAACATTGAAAATGTGCAATAAATGCATCGTCAATCCATGAAATCTTAAGCGACTACTGGGTGTTGTTTATGTTTATGATTTGTTGAAAATCCTGTCAGCTTTTTGGATATTGATTGCGGTTTTGCATGTTCGTTATTCTGCAAAAGTGCATTGGTGGTGAATGGCTTGGTTGTGTGTTTTTGGCACTCAATAACTAGAAGTATTGCTTGTTGTTACAATAATTAACGGTGCAAATGGATGCAGTAGTTCATGAAATCTTGGGTGAGTGCTGGATTTTATTTCTACTAAGTTTTCCTTGTAACAGTTACCAATACATCTAGTTATCAAGTATGATAAACAAACAAACTAGTTGGTTATCGATAGTACATTGTTCATCAAATTACATGTGCTTTGAGCAAGGTTTGCTAGATTGTGGGGTAGAGAATGACGAGAGCTTGGAAAGCAAAATGTATGAGATGTGTTATATGGTTGGTCTGTATAGAAGTAGTGAATGCATAGTTTATTCATGAAATGTGAGGCAAGAGCTGGGTTTTGTTTGTGCTTATTCTTGTTTATTTGTTATTTGTTAGAAAGCTTATGTGTTTTTAGCTTTTAGTTTTGCTCTTCAATTTTTGTTATTATGTGGCAGTGTACTGTTGGTGGCTGCTTTCTTTATGTGTTTATGATGCTTGGATGGTGTTGCAAGGGTTAATGGGGAATGCTTGGTAAAATTTATGATGTTGGTCTATATATATATATAATTGTTTGCTTGTTCTTTGTTGAACAGCTTGTGGGTTTTTTAGCTGTTGGTTTCGGTTTTGCATGTTCATTATTTTGTACAAGTGCAGTGGCCGCCAATGGCTTTAGTGTGTGTTTATGATACTTGATAACTAGAAGTATTGGTTTTTGTTAGAGGGGCTGACAACATAAGTGGGTACATTACATTACATATGCTTTGAGGAAAGTCTTGTGGACTGTGAGTGCAGTGAATGTGTTAATTATGTGTTTATTGTTTGGGTGGTCAGTATGGTATTTTTAAAGCTCCCAAAGAAAAATGTGGGGGACCTGTTGAAGGGATGGTGAGTGCAGAAGCAGTGAGCACATAGTTAATTCATGAAATATGAGACGAGAGCTATGTTTTATTTGTGCTTATCATTGTCTATTTGTTGTTTGGTAAAAAGCTTGTGTGTCTTTAGCCTGGTCTAATTTTTTGCAAAAATATCTTAAGCAATTGCTTGCTTTGTTTGTGTTTATTCTTGTTTTTTTGTGATTTGTTAAAAAGATTGTGAGTTTTTTGACTAGTGATTGTGCTTTCGCATGTTCTTTATTCTGCAAAAGGGCATTTGTGGTGAATGGATTGGCTATGTTTTTCGTACTTGACAACTAGATGTATTGCTTGTTGTTACAAGGAATAATGGTGCAGATGGATACAATCAATTGCATACACATGGTAGGGCATAATGGGCGACTGAATTCATTAATTAATTGTTCATTGCCTATGTGGGTAACAGTGTATCTGTAAGGCTTGAAAAGCAAGGTGTGTGAAGTCCACTAAAAGCCTCGTGAGTAGAGAAGCAGTCAGTGCATAGATAGTCCATGAAATTTGACACAAGTACTGGGTTTTATTTGTGCTTATTGTTGCTTGCTTCTTGTTTGTTTAAAAGCTTATCTATTTTTAGCTTTACACTTTTGGTTTTGCATGTTTGTTATTCTGTGATAGTTCACCACTGATGAATACCTTGTGCCTCTGTTTATGACACTTTGTTGTTGTTACAATGAATAACGAGGAATGTTTGCAATGAATTATCATGTTGGGCTATTGTTTTGCAAATCTCATTGATCTTTCAGTGGTACATGTTTATCAATAATGTGTTACATGTCATGGAATATGTTAATTTGTCTACTGGATGTGAGGTTTACTATTTCATTCATCGCACTTGCTTTGCAAGTAGTTGCTTAGCCACTGGCATTGTATTGTTTAATTTTTTTTTGCTTTTTTCCTGTACTCCAAATTTAAGGACAATAGGAAATACTTCTAGTTATCAAGTACCACAAACACACAACGAAGTGAAAGCTAAAAAAAGAGAAGCTATTTGGAAAATAACAATTATCCATGCATTCATTGCACATATACCCACATGCAAAACCACAATGAAAAGCTACAAAACCCACGATCTTTCCAACAAACAATAATAAAACAAGAATAAGTAGAAACACAATCCAACACTCACCGAATATTTCATGAACTAGTTATCCGTTCAGTGCATATGCACCCACAAAATTCTCAAGTATCACAAATACACAGCCCAACCATTCACAACACTACACTTTTCTAGAATAACGAAGACAGGTAAAAGACACACAAGCTTTTCAACAAGTGACAACAAGCAGAAACAAAACCCAACACTTGTCTAAGAATTCATTCACTGCAAGTCTAGTCATATGCAACAACACAATGAAGAGCTAAAGTACCCACAAGCTTTCCAACAGACGATAGTGAAACAAGAAAAATCACAACTGGTGCGAAGATAAGTAGAGAAGGGTTGGTTAATTTGTATGTTGTTTGTTTGTTGTTTCTCGAGAAGCTTGCATCTTTCTGGCTGTGGGTTGCCATGTTCGACATTTGTCATTCTCTGCAGTGGTAACAGTGTGCAACAGGTGAGTGGTATGTCACTTTGTTTTTGATACTTAATAACTAGAAGCGTTATAGTGAAAACTGAACGCTTTTGGCAATGTCTTGGGTAATGTGGGTGCATATGCAATGAACACATAGCAAATTCATGAAATATTGGCTTCATGTGTTTCATGTCCTTTGTTATTGCTGTACCTATTTGTAAAATAGGGTCCTATAACAATGAATAATATATCTAGCCAGAGCAACACAAAAGTAGATGTCAACTTATTAGCTAAGTTTTCAGGATCCCTATTTAATGTCTAGATGTTTGGGAAAAATTATGTTGCCAAGGACTACTTCTAGTTGTCAACTATCATAGAGACACAACGAAGCCATTCACCTGTAGTCAACTTTTACAAAATAACGAAGATGGAAAATGCTAAAGTATTGACAAACTTTCCAACAAATGATAAATAAATGAGAGCAAGGAAAACCAAAAGGAAATCCTAAGATCTCATGAGTTAAACAACAATAAGTAGAAAACAAACCCAACACTTGTCTAACATTTCATGAATTAACTATATGTTCACTGCATGTTGGAGTACATGAACTTTGTAGTTGTATCATATGCGCTGTATATGGCACACTTGTCTATTAATGTATAGCTATTGCATTAAATGCTATTATGTCTACTATTCAATTTTGTCTAAGTAAATTGGGAGAATATGACATTATACATGTTTGGAAATTATGTGGGTTGACATGGACTGAAAGCACAACTAGTTCATGAATTCTTCGGGCCATGCTACATTTTGTTTCTTCCTATTCCCATTTTATTATCGTTTGTTGGAAAGACTGTGGGTTTTCTAGCTCTTTGTTGTGTTTTTGCATGTAAATATATGTGTAGTGAATGCATAGTTAGTTTATCAAATCTTAGGTGGCTCCTGAGTTTTGTTTGCAATTCTAGTTATTGGTTTATTGCTTATAATTACGAGCCAATCAATGCATTAATTATGTGTTTATTTCCTATGTGGGTGATAGTGTATTAACAAGGCTTGGAAAGCAAAGTGTGTGAAATATGCTAAAAGCCTCCTGAGTACAGAGGGACTTAGTGCATAGTTAATGCATGAAATCTCACGCAAGTGCTAGGATTTATTTCTGCTTATTGTTGTTTACTTCTTGTTTGTTCAAAAGCTTATTTGTTTCAAAGCATATGTTATCTGACATCCCTACTCGCTCCCTTAGCCCTTTTAACAACAACCAATACTTCTGGTTATCAAGTATCATAGAAAAACATGCAAGTCATTCACGGCCACTACAGTTTTACAAAATAACAAACATGCAAAAGTCCAACATAATGGACATAAAGAAAAGCCCAACAGTGGCCTAAGTTTCCATGAATTAACTATGTACTCATTGCTTCAATACCCACCAGCTCTCCAACACACCTCACACAATTTTCATCCAATGGACTAAACATGCGTTCACTACTTGAGAACTCATCATACAAAATATGTCCTTAAATCCCAACTATAGGAAAAACACAATAATACTTTAAATAATACAATATGGCTAACACAACAACAAACTCAAAAGAAAATTTAACAATTGCAATAACAACCTCCTTCCTTGCATAGAAATAGCTTCATGTTTACAAATTACATGACATTTCATTCACTATGCTCGTTTGTCAAAATGATACAAAAATTCAACCTTCTAGTTCCTTCTGTGACAACCAACTATGAGTACCCATTTGTTTCGGTAGCACCTTCAACAATAAGAACATGGAAAGCTAAAAACACATAAGCTCTTGAAGAACCAAAAAACAAACATAAAAGATATTTGATAACAACAAGAAACTATTTGAAAAGCTCAACTAAGCTTCTCCTTTATCATTCAGAACTCTTTAAAAGCATAGATTTATGCACATTGGAAGACTTAAAATTCATTGGAAATTTAAGAACACCAACCAACTATTTGGAATGCAAATTCAACAAATGCAACTATAAAACTCTGTATTGACACAAACTACTAATTGCAATAGTGACTTGATTTTCAACAAAAATAAGTCTCATGTTTATGAATTGCATGATATGCTATACACTATGCTCATCTATCTATTCAGTAAGTCAGATTCCTGAACCAAGCTTCTCCTTTATCGTTGACTACTCTTCCAAAGCATAAATTTTATGCACATTGTAAAACTTGCAACTCATTGAAAACAAAGGGGAAGAATGATACAAAAATCTGACCTTTCACTCCCTCGTTCAACATGCAAGTATATTTGTGCTCATAAATAAACAACTCTTCCCCCAACTCCAATAGCAACTAATTATTCTTGTCACAACAACAAATTAAACAAATGACCATAGTCGATGACAAATAATACGTTATTCATAAATATCAGCGACACAGACAACAATATTATTGCAAAAAAACTAGACCAACATGATAAATATTTCCAAGCATTTCATGTTATCCCTTGTAACAACAACCAAGCATCATAAACACACAATTAATGCATTCAATGTTGCTAGGAACCACAAAGACTTGCTCAAAGCACACGTAATTTAATGTACCCACTTGCCCCTTTAGCCCTTCTAACAACAACCAATACTTATAGCTAACAAGTATCATAAACACACAACAAATCCATTGATGACCACTGCACTTCTACACAATAACGAACATGCAAGCAAGCAACCAACAGCTAAAAAACTGATAAGCTTTTAAACAATCGATAAACAAACAATAGTGAATTTTTCCGAAAAAAATCCAAGCTAAAAACTTAAAAGCTTTTTAACAAACAACAAACAAATAACAATAAGCACAAATAAAACCCAGCTCTCGCCTCACATTTCATGAATTAACCATGCATCCACTATTTCTGGATACACCAACAATAGACACATACCATACCAACCACTCAAGCAATAAATACATAATCAACACATTCACTGCCCCAACAATCTACAAGGCCTCGCTCAAAGCACATATAATTTATTGCACCCTCTTTCCCTGCTAGCCCTTCTAACAACAATCAATACTTCTAGTCACCAAGTATAATAAACACATAGTAAAGCCATTGACTACAACTGCACTTGTACACAAAAATGAACATGCAAAACCACAACCAACAATAAATTTTGCAAAAAAAAAAGGACCAAGCCAAAAACACACAAGATTTTTAAAAAACAACAATAAGTACAAATAAAACCCAGCTCTCGCCTCATATTTCATGAATTAACTATGTACTAGCTCTCATAAATACATAATTAACACATTCACTGCCCCCACAGTCCACAAGACCTAGCTTTCATAAACACACAAAAAAGCCATTGACGACCATTGCACTTCTATAGAATAACGGACATGCATAAACCACAACCAACATCTAAAAAACCACAATATTTTCAATGAACGATAAACAAACAACTATAAATTTTGCTGAAAAAAACCAACCTAAAAAACATACAAGATTTTTAACGAACAACAAACAAATAACAATAAGCATGAATAAAATCAAGCTCTTGCCTCACATTTTATGAATTAATTATGCACCCCCTGCTTCTGCACCCACCAACCCTCCAACACATTTCACACATTTTTCCTTACAAGCTTTCCACATACCATACCAACCACTCAAGCAATAAACACATAATTAACACATTCACTGCCCCAACAGTCTACATGAACTTGCTCAAAGCACATGTAATTTAATGTACCCTCTTCCCCTGCTAGCCTTTCTAACAACAAGCAATACTTCTACTCACCAAGTATCATAAACACACAGAGAAGTCATTGACAACAACTGCACTTGTATGGAATAACAAACATGCAAAACCGAAACCAACAACTAAAAAACCCAGACACTTTTCAACAAACGACAATAAATTTTGCAAAAAAATAGACTAACTTAAAGACACAAGCTTTTTAACAAACAACAAATAGACAATGATAACCACAAATAAAACCCAACTCTCCTCTCATATTTCATGAATTAACTATGTGCTTGTTGCTTCTGCTCTCACAACATGCAATACTTCTAGTCACCAAGTATCATAAACACACAGAGAAGCCATTGATAACAATTGCACTTGTATAGAATAATGAACATGCAAAACCACAACCAACAACTAAAAAACCCAGATGCTTTTCAACGAACAATAAATGAACGACAATAAATTTTGCAAAAAAATAGACCAGCCTAAAGACACACAAGCTTGTTAACAAACAATGATGACCATAAATAAAACCCAACTCTCGTCTCATATTTCATGAATTAACTATGTGCTCGCTACTTCTGCACTCACAACATGCAATACTTCTATTCACCAAGTATCATAAACACACAAAAAAGTCATTAACCACAACTGCACTCCTAGAGAATAACGAACGTGCAAATCTGCAACCAACAACTACAAACCCCAAATGCTTTTCAATGAATGACAAACAGATGACAATAAATTTTGCAAAAAAATAGACCAAGCTAAAGACACACAAGCTTTTTAACAAACAAAAAACAAACAGTGATAACCATAAATGAAACCTAGATCTTGTCTCATATTTCATGAATTAACTATGTGCTCATTGCTCCTGCACTCACCAGCCCTCCAACATGTCTCACACATTTGGGTTTGGGAGCTTTAAAAATACCATATTGAGCACCCAAGCAATAAACACATAATTAACGCATTCACTGCACCCACAGTCCACAAGACCTTGCTCAAAGCACATGTAATTTAATGTACCCACTTATGCCGCTAGCCCCTTTAACGAAAAGCTACACAACGAAGCTATTGACGACCACCGTACTTGTACAGAAAAATGAACATGCAAACGCACAACAAATAGATAAAAAACCCATAGGATTTTCAATGAAGAATAAACAAATGATAATATATATTGCAAAAAAATAGACCAACATCATAAATTTTACCAAGCATTCCCCGTTAACCCTTGCAACACCAACCAAGCATCATAAACATAGAAAGAAGCCAGTCACCAACAATACATTGCCACAAAATAACAAAAATCGAAGAACAAAACTAAAAGCTAAAAAAATAGAAGCTTTCTAACAAATAACAAACAAACAAGAATAAGCACAAACAAAACCCACCTCTCGCCTCACATTTCATGAATAAACTATGCATTCACTGTTTATGTACAGACCAACCATACAACACATCTCACAAATTCTTCTTTCCAAGCTCTCCTCATTCTCTGCCCCCATAGTCCGACAAACCTTGCTCAAAGAACATGTAATTGGATGTACCCACTTGGCCCCTTGGCCCTTCCAACAAAAATAATTTTTTCTAGCTATCAAGTATGATAAACACACAATAAAGCCATTGACGACCCTTGCACTCTTACAAAATAATGAACATGGAAAACCCCAACCAACAGCTACAAAACCCACAAGCTCTTGAACGAACGATAAGAAAACAATAAAAAACACAAACAAAACCCACCACTTGCTTAAGATTTCAAAAAATGGAAAACAAACAGATGACCCACTCACCAATTGCACATCATTCCTTCAGCTCCTCCGTCGCTCAAGCATTGCACAGAATCGCAAGCATCCGAAATGAAAACAAAAGCTTCTCAACAAACAATGAGAAAACAAATAAAAGTTGCCTCATATTTCATGGATTAACTATGCATCCTTTGCTTGTGTACACACTAGTTGTCGAATACATATTGTAAAGTTTGCATTTAATGCATTAAACATGCATTCACTGCTTCAGTACAAACCAGCTCGTCGACAAAACTGCCACTACATGCATCCCCCGATTAAATATTTGTCACAACATATAATGTTCTAATATTCCCAATTTTTCCTAATTTACTTAATGAAAAATGAAAAATCTACCTACTCAAACCAATAGAAAAAGAGAAAAATAATTTTTTTCTTGCTTAAATAATTTGAGCAAAAATCAAGACTATAGGAAAAAGACAAATATTTTAAACAACACGATCTAATTGGCCAAGCGTCTAGTTATAAAGCAAATGCATCGATTGCAATAGAACTAATAAATATGATTTATCAAGAATGGGATAATGAAATGGTTAAGTAATTATATTTAATGGCATATAGTTTATCACCATTATTATTATTATTATTATTATTATTATTATTATTATTATTATTTTTTTTTTTCAGAATGCTTGTCCTTGCATTATTTATGGAAAAACTTGGTAAATGGCTTACAATCTGATGCAGGAGCACTCAGACGAATGTGTAATCCTACATCGTCCAAACAAATGATCAATTTGATTTTGGTTTATTTTTCATTTGTGATTTTGATTGTGTGTCAGGGACTATTATTCTATTGCAAAGAATTCGTTCATGATTTCTCTATATCTAAATTTCATTTAAAAAAAACTTATTTAATCTTCCTATGTAAAATGCAATGCCTTATTTTGATGTTTGCATTTCCTGAGGTGAATATTATAGCTGCAGGGTCAAAGGAATTAATTGGGGCACCTACCAGAGTCAACGTATTGGCATTCAAGAATGTAATTTGTTTGACATAAAAATCCACAATGGGCAGATGGGTATGAGGTGTTCAATATCTTTGGCTTTGGGGTAGTCAACTTCCCTCTAACATGGCATGGGCACAATTGTTGGGTGGTTGTCCTCATTTTGAAGATTTAAAAAACAAATCAATGACATTGTTTTGGTTTTAGCACATGATGTCTTCTTCAAGGGGGTTGAATCATTGAGGATGGGTGATTACACTATTGCTATTACATTTTGGAGAACACGGATGATCATATTACAATGCAACCTACCTAGTGAGGAGCGTTGGTTCAATTTGAAAGTGGTAACCGTTCAAATTCCATGAGCATTGGTGCCATATAAAAGTGAAATCAATTGTTGAAGAGGGGTTCGACCAACATATTGAGGAAGAAGAGTGAAATTTTGGAGGTCTACAATTGAGTGAAATACAAAGAAGTTGTGAATAGGGGGTAGCATGACAATATGAAAAGGTGTTGTAGATGTTTAATAGATGTAGCAATATAGTTGCACAATGAAATTTCTGCCAATCAAAACAATTTTTGAGTTTGAAAAGATTCAATCTTGCCTGTAACTTATTTTATTGCATAATGTCAATGGTGAACAACTTCTTGATAATTGTGACTGTTAATGTGAAATTCAATTTGCAATTTGAGCTATAGGTATTGGAGAGAATTGATTCAAGCTACTTGCTACTAGAATTGGCAGTCCCATAGGACCCTTGATTCCTATCTGCATCAAATTGGCATTAGAGTCGGTATAGAATTGTGTTGGGAGAAGAATCCTAAGAAGATTG
>VDFB02095453.1:0-69622 GCA_007258455.2 Sequoia sempervirens | reverse complement strand
TATTGTAACAACAAGCAATACTTCTAGTTATTGAGTGCCAAAAACACACAACCAAGCCATTCACCACCAATGCACTTTTGCAGAATAACGAACATGCAAAACCGCAATCAATATCCAAAAAGCTAACAGGATTTTCAACAAATCATAAACAAACAAGAATAAACATAAACAAAACCCAATAGTCGCTTAAGATTTCATGGATTGACAATGCATTTATTGCACATTTTTAATGTTATGCATCATGATTGTACTAGTTGAAAATATTTTTCCTATTGCTTATCTTTACATTTTCTAGTATCTTTGCTAGAACATAGCATCTGGAAAATTATGCATCTGTATTTTCCTATATCTTCAATTGTTGTCTTCTAAAGCTTGATCCCCAGCCTTTCTTTTCAAAAGTATCCTAAAAAGCATTGACCAAAAAAACATGTTGCACATGGGTCATTTGGCATTTAGACATTAATTTTATCAACAACCTACATTCAAGTATCAAAAAGAAAGATACGAGTGACTCATTAGTTGCACACCATTACCACTGCAATAGAGAGAGAGAGAGATAGGTAATATATTTATAACATCAAACATTGGGTTGAAACTTGATTGGCTTTTGTTTGAGTTTCTCTTCCAGTTACTTGGTTTATGTGGATATGTCAATAAGAAATAACATCCACTTTATAAAAAAACATAGTGAATGCAAACAACTAGTTTACTATTACATTTGTTGGATTTGCTTTTGAAGTTGTCACTTGATCAATGAAATTGAAGTGTTCAAAATATTTTGGTCTTTTCCCTAGAGTTGGGATATAAGGATATATTTTTTGTCTTTGAAAATTATAATTTACCTGTTCTTCTATTGCTTGGAGATTCATTTTTGTGGCAAGGTAATTTCTATTGAAGCAATGTATTCAGAGGAAATGCACTCTATGCTTGTACAAGGAAAAATACATAGCTCAAAGATCTAAAAGATTATTGCTTTTTTCTAGTAACAATAAAATGTTAGACATTGGGATTGGTCCCTTTGACTAGTATTACAGTGATGCTTGCCATGCAATTTTTAGATTATAGAATTTGGATGTAAAATTTGATTATAGAAATGTTTAGTCTATTGCTTGTTGTTAGAAGCGCTAACAAGCCAAATTGGTACAATGAATTATATATGCTTTCAGCAACATCTTGTTCACAGTGGAGGCAATGAATACACTAATTTTCTTTGTTGTTCACTGAATTCATTGTGAGTGAAGAGAAAAAAACTAGAAGAACATGATTCTCCACTTCCTTGTTCAACAATTAACCATATTTATAGTTACATAGAACTTTTCCTTTGCAAAAATATATGATGTCGTATTCTTCTAATTTACTTAAACAAAATTGAATAGTTGACATAGTCGCATTTCATGCAATAGCTATAGATTAATAGACAAGCATGCCATATTGAACACAAATTATACAATTGCAAAGTTGACTTACTCTAATATGGGGCAAACATATAGTTAGTTCATGAAATCTTAGGTTAACCAATGAAAGCTTAGTCGAGCGCTAGTTTTTGTTTTTTCTTACTGTCATTTATTTATCGTTTGTTGGAAAGCTTTTGGGTACTTTAGTATTTTGCATGTTCGTTGTTCTGTAAAATTTGGCTACAGATGAATGGCTTCGGTGTGTCTTTACAATACTTGATAACTAGAAGTATTGCTTGTTGTCCTTAAATTTCGTCTATAGGAAAAGGGTGAAAATATTTTGAACGGTGTAATTTCACTGGCCAGGCAACTCTTTGAAAAGAAAGTGCAATCGATGCAATAGTAAACCTTCCATTCAGAAGACAAATGAACATAGTCTGTGACATATAATACACTATTCATAAACATGAACCACATAATGGTCATTGTAATAGCGACCAAGTATCATAAACACACAAACGTAATACTCATGTCATATTTCATGATTTAACTATGGGCTCGGTGTTTCTATAATGACCAAGCATTCAACACATCTCACACATTTTATTTTCCAAGCCTTGTTGGTATGCTACTCCCCATACAAGCAATAACCACATAATTAATGCATTTAGTTGCTTGTTCTCAGTTGTCATGTATATGCAATTCAGTGTACACATTTTCAACATTACCCCTTGTCACAACACACAATACTTTTAGTTATCAAGTGTCAAAAACACACAACAGAGTTATTTTTCACTGATGCACTCTTGCAGAATAACGAACATGCAAAAGTGCAACCAATAGCTAGGAAAACACACAAACTTTACAACAAATCATAAATGAACAAGAATAAATAGAAACCAATCCCACCAGTTGCCTAAGATTTCATGAATTAACCATGCATCGATTGCATGTATAACAACATGCAAAAAATGCAATAAAGAAGCACAAAGCACATAGTGTATTGAGCAAACCATAATACAAAAAGAATAAGCACAAACAAAATCCAGCACTTGTCCAGCATTTCATGGACTAGTTATCTATTGACTGCATATGCATCAACGGACTTGTCAAGTATCACAAATACGTAGCCTAGCCATCCATCAGCAATGTACTTTTATTGAATAACAAATATAGCTAAAAAACTTACAAGATTTTTAATAAACGATAGAGAAACGACAATAGGAATAAACAAAACTCAACACTTGCCTAAAAAATCATAAATTAAGTATGCATTCACTGGACGGCTATTCACATGCAAAGAGGCAATGAAAAGCTAAAATACCTATAAGCTTTCCAACAAACAAAATTTAAACGAGAATAAGCACAAACAAAACCAACGACTTTACTAACGTTTCATGAATTAGTTATTTGTTCACTACATGTGTACCCACATTATAGTTATTAAGTTTGAAAAATGAACAGATGCGCCACTCACCAATTGCACACCGCAAGGACTATAGAAAATGACAAATGTCGAACATGGAAACTTATAGCCAAAAACATGGAAGCTTTTCAACAAACAGTAAACAAACAACATGTAAATTAACCAAGCGTTGATTGCTTTTTTTTGTCTGAGCTCTTCAACACAGACTGCAGGTTTTGCATTCAATGCTTTAAACATGCATTTGTTGCTTTGGTATTGATACATTGGCAACATGCACATTATTATTGCAAGAGTGTCACTTGCAGTTGAGCAATAGTAAATATTTATTGTGTGTCTATATTACTTCATGTACACATGTAACTTTTTGTTGTTAAAGAAATTTGTGAAAATAAGAGCATGTTAAATATTTTTCAAATATTCAATGGTTGAATGCAAACTATGGTACTTTTTGCAACAAGAAAACAAATAGTAAAATAGTCATTGCATGTTGGATGCATTTAACAGTATTGCTGCTAGATCAAAAACAACAGTGTATTGAATGAAAATTATACAAGATAATATGTTACCCATAGACATGAATCACAGAAGCATATGTATACGAACAATGTACTATTGGTGACTATTTAGTGTGTTTGTTCAACATAGTTGATAAGTACATGTGTTGCTCATTGTTACAAAGAAAACTTAGCAAAAGTAAAATCGAGCACTCATGTAAGATGTCCTGAATTAGTGCACACCGGCTCTTGAATACACGTTGTGCAATTTGCATTTGATGGATTAACATGTATTGACTGGTTCATGATCAGAAATTTCTTAGAATATAATGTCCCATTGTTTTGCTAATTTAGTGAAACAAGAATGAATAGAACATAATTTTCAAGGACAAAAGATATGAGTGTAAATCATAACTAAGGGAAAAAGACAAAAAAAAATTAGACAACACAATGTAATTGGCCAAGAAGCTAATTCAAAAGAAAATGCAACAGATGCAATAGTGAATTGATGGACTGCATTTCTTTCTTTCTTTGGACCTTGTAACAACAAGCAATAGTTTTGGTTAAAAGGTTTTACATAGGAACATATAACATGGAGAAATTAAAACATACAACCTTTTGAACAAGCAATAAACAAATAAGAATTAAGTATGCATTTGTTGCTTGTATACTTGTCAGTTTCTAAGTACATCTTCAACATTTTACATTTAATGGATATAAAACTAGAAGTGTCTACATTATAGAATTTGACTTGTTTGCAAGTGTCATGTATCAATTGCATTCACTGCAATTTGTGTGATAAATCTCACACATATTATTTTTAATTTTAAAACTTTTATGAAAATTTATTTTATGCATTTATGTTTCATGTTTATGGATAGCATATTCTATGTTATGGACTATGCTCATCTGTCTATTTTCTAAGTGTAACAGTGACCATTATTTGTAACCAGAGTGGATGACAAAGATTTATATCGCTACAAATAGACTTTCCTCTTCAAGAACAAGCTACAAGGTGAGAGTCTTGTATTGTTGTCTAGCTTTGCTTGCAATGAAATTTAACTTTCTCAAAAGACTAAGTTTACAAATAGACACATGTGCATAGTAAATGATGTGCCGTGTACTTCATAAACATGAAACTATATGTTCCTGATGGGCATGTTGCTTTTGCAAAGAGAAATATGTGTAATTGTAATCATGGGATGTGCAGTTCAATGATTAAATATTCACAAAACATATTTTGCTTCTAAGATTGCGGGGAAAAGGAAACAAAGGAGCTATTTTTGGTCTGCAGAGAATGTAGAGAAGTGCTATAAAATTTTTGACATTTATTGTGACTTTAACATTCACAGGATTTGTCAAGAAATTGCAGGTCATGATGTTTGCCATGAATTTTAAGCACTTCTTACTGCATGCACTGGAGGGAAAGAGTGTTTTGATGCATGTGCCCCAAATTGTTAACATGAACATTATATGCATTACATGTTGCATAATCATGTGCTTCAAGACATGTGATTCAAAAAATGTGTTCATCACTCTCAACTATATAATGTTGCCATGTTTGCTATTTTCAGTATGTTCAAATGAATGGTAATCATGTTGCAAAAAAATGAAATTAAATTGGCCAAGTAAATATTAGAAATACAAGTAAAAAAATTAAGAACTGAATTACTCTTTATAGAAATAAAACCATGTGTATCTAGATCATAAAATTCCATTTGTTTGCAAGTATTATGTGGCAATTTCATTGATGAAAATTTGTGTGTGAGAGTTTATACATATTTGATTTAATGGTTGAAGGCAAAATTTATTGTGTTTTTTTTGGTTGCATGTTTACATATAACATGTTATATGTGATGGGCTATGCTCGTTTGTCTAAATTGTAGTTGTAATAGGGACCATTGGTTGCAAACGAGTTGGGGACGAAAGATTCATATTGATGTGAGCGGACTTGTTTGTTGAACAACATGCTCCAAGGTCAGATTCTTGTACCAATCTCATAGACTGTTTGCAATAATATTTAAATCTTACAATGCATGTAAGTAATATCTATTAGAAGAGTTGTCAACAATAGAGAACAACCCTTGTCCAAGAAACTGATATTAAAAATAGACAGATGAAAATAGTTACTAATATCTTATGTAATTTATAAACATGAAACTATTTTTCCTTGATAGGCATGTTGCTTTTGCAAACAGGGATATGTACATAGTGTGCTAACGATGCATTGGTGGCTAGATATTTGTTAACATATACAATGTTCTATTTTCCTAATTTACTTAATTAAACGTCAATAGTATATGTGCTACAACCAATAGCTAGAGAAAGCAATCATGGTTTTCAGACACAAAAAATATGTCCATGAGCCCCAAGTAGACAATGTTTCCACATTTTACTAGTTTTCTAGAACTATTATTACTAATATATTTACTACAGGACAATCAAATTTGACTAGGAAGTGAATATTACAAATGAAAATAAGTAATTTAGCAAAAAAACCTATAGAGTTTGCATTCAATTCTGCAATGTTTTGCGAAATTTATTCTATGCTTCCTCATCACATGTTAATCAATGGCAGGTTCTATGTCCTATAGTGTGCTTATCTCTTTTAATTGTACCTATCATAGGAACCATCGGTTGCAATTGAAGTGTATGACAAAGACACATATTGTTGCTATTACAGTTGTTTCTTCAATAACAATCTACAAGTTCAAACTCTTGTACAATGCTCCTGCTTTGTTTGTAACGAAATTTAATTCTTCCTCCTATTGCAGCGTTGTTAATTGTAATATGCAAATAATAAACATCCTTTTTTTCTCAATTGCTTGGAGCATGTGTACTATTCATTTTTGTTAAAGTAAATTACGAAAGTATCAAAACATTATAGATTTTGCAATTATTTTTCCACTAAATGCAAACATGTTTAACACATTAGACAATATGACTGGTGATTCAAAGATAGTACTTTGGAATACCTTGTAGGATGTGAATTGTGAAAAAGTTTTAATGGTAATGCTTGTGTATGCTTTGCTTCCCTACACACATTCTCAATGTCAAATGAGTGCACGGATGGTGAGAATGGAAAAAGTGTTACATATGAACATGTAAGAATACAAACTTACAACAAATTTGTGCATTCATAGATGCACTGCAATAGTAGTATGTTGTTGTATAGAGAAATATTATTTAAGATCTTTGTCCATTGAAGTATATACTGTCACATGTTCACATTTAATACTTTTTCCATTTTTATTCTTTATGCACTTAGTCCAACAAAACATTGAGAAACATTTTTTTATGCATTTGTTTCCTATTGACAAATTACAAGATATCAAGATTGATCCATATGACTAGGTTGACTTTATTGTCTTAGTTGGCACTTTCTAATACTGTAAACAAATTAGAATTTCAGTCATTTTTTTACACAAAAAAAAAGTAGCACATGTACTTTATGCAATAGAAAAAGAAATCAATGGTAGAATTCACAGATGAAAGATATAGTTCATAGTTGATTAAGTTTTATTTGATCCTCAAAATCCTATAAACAATATTTTCAAAATCAATCATTTATACAATAAATTTCTTATTGATTATAAAATTCATTGAGAATTAATTGCTTTATGTTTATGTCATGTTTTCAATATGTCATTTACTACGCTTATTTGTCTCATTTTCCCATTTAACATGATGTGTTGGTTGCAATTTGACCGTGAGACAAACGTCTACATTGTTGCAAATACAGTTAATTGTTAAACAAGAAAATAGAAGGTCAGCATTTCATATCACTGTTGCTTCTTTGTTTGTACTACAAAAATTAACATTTATACAAACACACGACTTTCTTGTCCTTCATTTACTTGTATACTATATAACGTTCAGTATATATGCTATAATACACAAATGATTGCTATTTCACTCAAAAAACAATTGGAATACAAAAATGCATTCCAAAAGGGCATGGTACGTCCAAAACTCATCATGGAAGCTTTGGCACAATTGTGAAGAACAATACTATACAAAATGCAAAATGTCCAAATAAACAAAGATTGGGAACATTTTTTGCATATCAATGATGAACTTGAAAAAAATATTGGACCTGTCACAATTGAAACTGAATCAGACAGTGACATGGAACATGAGAATCCATCTAAAACTTTGTTCCATGGTTTCACAGAATCTAGAAGTATACATAGCATGCAAAATAAACTCATTGAAGTTGCACCTACAAAATAAAACTATCCCGTTGGAATCTTTAAAGACAAATATGTTGAGGAAATGAATTTCCCAACATTATTCTTTGGCAAGCCATGTGATGATGGCATACTAAAAACTTTACCTATCCCAAAATTGCACAAAGGGAAGTTTTATAATCAAACAGAAAATTTGCATATCACATGACAAACATATTTTTCAAAACTATCAAGATACTTGTATAAGAGCGAATTTGCACCCTAGGTGCAATTCCCATTTTTTCCTTTATCCACCTTAGAAAACCAAAGTTGAAGGCTTAATTTTACTTAAGCCCATTGTTGGTAGTCCACATGGTGCCTATTTTGTGTGTTGGTGGAGGCATTTTTGTTGGGGACACCCGCGTTGCGCGTAGATGTCTGCACGATGTGCTTACATCCCTAGCAGATTCTTGCGGCTAAGCCAGTAGAGGCGTTACTCTTCTCATTGGCAATGAAGTTGTACGCCTCCTTCGGCCAACCGACTCGAATATGGCCATTTTCTTCCCCATTCCTTCATACTCACTCTTTCAACTTGCATTTCAATTCTTCATAAATTCACTTGAACTTCTGGACAATTCTTGCACACTTCAAGCTTCCATACTCTCACTCTCACAAACTCACTTCAAGCATTCCAAGCATTCCATTGCAGCAACATCTAACTCTATCAACTTGACAAAGCACGTTTGGGACCATGCCATTCACAACAGAGGCTTGAGTTCCTCTCATTCCTACCCCAAGCAACCTTGAGTGCTCTTGGTGGAGGTGGTAAGCTTCCCTCTCCTCTCCTCTATCATTTGGTTGGGTAGCATAGTATTTTTTTGTAGTGCTTGTGCTTTCTTTACGTTATTATTTATTTATCTCATTCTTTTGGCTGTCTGTGGCGGTGGAAAAACCTAAATAAGGGTCTAACTAAGGTAGGCCCCTATACAACCACCCAACATTTTCCATCTTGTTGTGTGTAGGTTTGCGAGCTCTCGGAGGATCAGTTAGCGAATGAGTTTATTGGTGAGATTCTCCTCGAGATTGTATATTGATTGTGGGGCATCATAGTCCTCATCATTCTCATCCTCATAACCCTAAACAATACACTTAGCTGAGGTAAGTTAGGGCAGCCTCTCACATCTTAACCCTCTATGACCTGGGGTCTTGCACGTGGTGGTCCCCCTCTCTTACATTTTTGGTGAACCCGACATGAACCAACGTCTATTCATCCATTGGTGTTAAAAACTTCCCTTGGATATTTTGTGGTTGTTGTGACCTCAAGCATTCTGAAGGTTTATGAGCATCACAACCTAGTACACAACTTCTAGGCATATCATGAGGAGAAGTGTACAACACCTCCCAATGGATAGGACGAAGGTCTCACTTGGTCTCTCTACAAGCCTTTTCTCTGGTCTCGTCGTTAGTTTGGTTGTGCAGGAGTAATTATCAAGGAATGAGATGGGGTTCGCTGACGAAATCGATCATATTCCCACTCCTCTTATGTCTCCCACTCCATCATCAATGGATGATCATGAGGTCATCCAAATCCCTGCTAAATATGTTTCCACCCTTACAAAAGGGTTGGGCGACCTTGAAAACCATTTGGAAAGAAATCTGAAGATGGCTAGAGCTGCTCAGGTTGTTAGTGAATTAAAACATATGATGAATAAAGATTGAACAGGTGTGGAGCTTCTAAGTAGTCTCTTTGGTATTGCCGAAGTGTGTGTTCCTTTGAGAAACTCTAGCTTTGCGCAAGCCGTCACCTTCAAAGAATGTGAGGAACAATTAGGAGTATCAATGCCTCCCACTTCCATTTACATAGCCAATGTGGTCCCTTCCATTAGTATCCCTTCCGTCCCTAATCAATTGAAAACTATCAAGGTGAATAAAGTCCCTTTGGGCTTTAACTTCATCCCTTATGTCACCTCTGATGGTGGAGGATTTGGTAGTGGCGGTGGATCCGGTAACAGAGGTGGTGTTGTTTGAAGCGGTTCTGGTAGAGGTCATGGCGATAGTCCCGGGGGAGGCCCTACTGGTGGCAATGGCTTTGGTAGTGGCTCTAGCGGAAGTCACACCAGTGGAGGTTCTAGAGGTGGAATTGGTGGTGGCTCTGGAGGAGGTTCCTCCGGCCCTTTATCTTCCAATGACCCTATTCTAAACACTCTACTTCAGAATATGGGTAAGATGCAGAGTCAGTTAGCAAGCCTTTCCCAAGCCTCTTCCTAACCTATTTTCTAGCCTTTTTTTTGGCATAGCCCGTTGTCGGTTGCCATCTTGAACACTCCCTTCCCTCAAGGAATGGAGATACCTAAATTTGAGAAGATTGATGGTAAGGGAGATCTGTAGATGCACGTGTATGCCTTCAATGCTCTATGCATCAACTTCTTCCATCATGATGCCTTGATGGCTAAACTATTTCCTCGATCCCTCAAGGACACATCACTTGAGTGGTACTATTCCTTGCCTGACAATTCTATTTTCTCATTTGATCAACTTGTAAATCAATTCCTTAGGTAATTCCAGGCAAACATCAGGCCAAATATGACCTTTTCGGATCTCGTTTGATGTAAGAAAGGAGACAATGAAAAGATTACCGATTTCATAGCACGCTACCAAGAAATTCTTTCACAAATCTCGTATGAACTACCTGATTTAGACGTACAGAAGGTGTTCATAGGGAACTTACAAAGGCCTTGGCAAAAGAAGTTCGCCCTTATGAAATACCCTTCTTTCATGCATCTGTGTGCAGCTTTACGAGAGTATTAGCACGTGATTGCTTAGTTCAGGGGATCCTCCTCGCGCTCCCATTCTGAGGGAAATTCCATTGTATCAATTTCTAGGAAAGGAAAAGTCGTTGCAAATGTAGTAGTTGTTGTTGATGACAACAGCCTCAAACGCAACCAGAAATTTACAAAGTTGTCTGAATCTTATACTTCTATCTTGCAAAAGTTGTTAAAGGATAAGATCATAACTTTGCCACCCCCTAAGCTTGTTAAGGAACCTTACCCTAATTGGTATGATGGGAGCACCTATTTTCAGTACCATCGTGTTAATGGACATGATACTGAATGTTGTATGCGATTGCATCATGAAATACAAGACCGCATTAAGGATGGTAGCATCCATCTCGATGGGAACAAATAGAACACTAACAAATTAGTGGCGAAAGCAAACAGTGAATTGAAGATATACATGGACCTATTTTTGTCACACTTTGCTAACATGATTGTCGATCCCACTGATTTTGTTTCTTAGCCTGAGGCCTATGTAAACATGGTCATGGTAACTTCCACTGTTCCACCAACACCTGGTTCGCCGAACATTACATTCACTTCACAGGATTTACCCCTGAACAACAAACCTTCACCTCTCTACATTTCAGCTTGTGTGAATGGTAACATTGTGACAGGAGTCTTAATTGACTCCACGAGCCACATGAATGTTATTACCGAAGAAACATTAGTATTGAATTTACTACAAAAGGAAAAATATGAAGAAACAAAATCTACCATACGTACCCATGATGTTATGATTCTTAAACCTTATGGCTCGATCACTTTGTCTGTCCTGGTTGGACCTAGGACTGTTGACATAGTCTTTGATGTCATCCAAGAGTCAGACCTATTCAAAGTGAAGTTAGGAGTTCCTTGGTTGGCTTCCATGAATGGGGTCACATCTATTATTCATAAATGTTTAAAGTTTTCCCATGAGGGTGTCGTGCATGATACCGGATATTAGCCTTTGGTATCTCGTGGTGGATATTCACTGGATCACTTTAGGCCCTCTCCGGTTGGTTTGCTTCCTCTGAGAACAGACCTACTTAACAAGAACTATGTGAAGTACAAAACAAGGGGCAAAGGGGAGCCAAAGTTGACCCTTCCTATGATAGGAAAATTGGTCGCCTCCTCTTCCTGAGAAAAGAAGAAGGAGCGTGTACTAATGACTACTTCTTCCCCAAAAGAGGAGGAGCCTTCATCGGCTCCCTCTCCTTCCCACAAAGGCAAAGAGAAGGCTATATCGTCTACTCCCTCTTCCCCAAAGAAAGAGGAGAAGCCTATGACAGTTCCCTCTTCTCCTCACAAAAGTAAAGGAAAAACAACTTTCTCTGAGACAACCCTGTCCTCTCCCCTTTCCTAGAAAGAGTATTGGATGAGAAGACCCAATGGTTACCCGCTGAGTCTAATGATCCCTCCTTGGCATAGACCCAAGATTAGGATCACGGACCTTCCTAATGAATTTCCTAGACCGTGGTATTATTGTACGGTAGAAGGAAAGGTTCTCACAGAGAATTTGATCTGTGGTCTCCTACTGCTCCTGCTCCTAAGGAAGTGAGCAGAAAGAGGCCCATTGTCGAGGCTCTCGAGTCAACTCCTCATGTCGCTCCTCAGCCTGCTCCCCCTGCTCCTATATAGGAAGATGTTCCTTTGCCTAAAATGACTGTAGTGGACGTTCCTATGGTTGAGCAGGAACCTCTTGTCCCTTCGCAAGCTTCGGCTTCTAACTCCAAGAGTCGTAGGAACCTCCTTGCACGAGAACGCAAGAGCCATTGAAAGGCTCTCTTGGCCAAGCAGGCCACCTCGCAAAAGAAGGAGGAAGAAACGACTGCTCCTATTTCAGGACCTCCTGCAACATCTCCTTCCTCCCTTCCCTTTGTTCCTCTTCAGTCTGGTTCATTCTTGGCTTCCATTGCGAGAACTAATGCACCTAACCCTAAATGGGTACAGGTGTTTATTGCTCCTTCAGTGGAGCCTCCTTCGCTGATGTCTGTCCTAGATGTTCAGCCCTTCCCAAAGCCCATGGGCATGGTTAATACTTCAATCATGTTTGTTGTGGTTCTATCCTCCTCTTCCTCTGCACTCCTAGCTTCATCTGTAGGGAGTTCATCTCCTCCAACAAAGAAAGAGGCGGAGGTTGGTCCTTCTGGAAATGAAGGATATAAGAGGAGTCCACCTTCCTTGCAAGGTGGCCTCGTGATGACTTGTTTTGTCCTACTGATAGAACCAATCTCGGCTTCCTCTAAGTTTGTCACTGCTCCCAAATCGTTCAACGAACCTAGTGATGAATCTCAGGCTCAACCTACCTCGTCCACTAAGAATAGGCATGGTACCCCCATGGGATGCATGATCTGGAGTATCTTCACCAAAAATTGAATTTTCTCATTTTTCTCCAGAATTGGCATCATCAAAAAGAGGCCAAAATTCTAACTCCAACGCAACTCGAACCGAGTCAAATGGAGCTACGGAGCCCAATATGCTCGGTCAAACCATGGTCAACCTAGGACCCAGGACAGAGAAAAAAAGGGTCAAAAAATGATGTCATAAAAATGGTTGAAGTTGGTATCATCGCGAAGAGCTCGTCGAGAGCTTTCCAATGACATTCATTTCACACGAATCGTAGTCTGTTTGCACCAGCTACAGCCAGTCAAAGTTTGTAGAGAAGGTTGACTTTTGACCGTATGGACGCTGACATCAGAATGCTAACTTGTCAGTCTGTATGGTACAGACAGTGATATGAACCACTCAGACTTTGACACGTGACATTTGCATCAGCTTGTATGAACATATCATGGGTGGACACATGGCATTCGTACGCCACATCAACAAGCACGTCATCAGCCATGTCATCAACACAGTCAACATACACGTCATCACAGAGTAGTGAATCATATCATGCCATGTGGTGCCTCCTTGGCATGCCATGTGGCACTCTTGTCCTCCTCTGGCGATTTGTTGTGTTCATTTGGATTTTTGGTCAAAATGGTGTGGGGGGATTCGAACCCCCCCACCTCCCTACAGCCATGTGCGGGTCTCACAACTAAGCCCCGCAACCTCCACTTAACATATATAGCATTGTGGTTGGTTTTGTTATACAACTATTGGAAATCGGTTTTAAAATGAACGGCCTGGGGGTTGAACTCCCAACCTCCCCGGGAGTAAAACTAATAGCCACCTACGAGCCATTCGACAATTTCAAAATATTATAAGGGCTCGGTCAGTTATGATTAGTTTTTGAAACCGAATATCCATTATTTCTAATAATTCCCTCCAAATTTTAACAAACCAACTTTCTAAAACCTTATAATGATTAAAATGAAAACCTCTTGTAACAACAAAAGCCTGAAAAGAATAAATTGAAGGGCTTAAAGAATTTGTAGGGGATTAATTAGGATTAATTATAATCCTAATATGTAAATAAGGGAGATTATTGAAGATTTTATGTAAAAATGGAGAGATAAGGTTGATTTTGTAAATCAATTGGTTATTAACCAAATTGAGCAAATTTTTTGTATAAAAAGGGGTAGAATAGGATGTGAAGGGTACATTCAGGTGTCGAAGACTTAAGAGAATTTTGGAGAGATGAATTGTTGATCCTGTACGTCAGGAGAATGTTGGAATTTCGTTGTGCTTGAAGGGAAAAGCTTTGTAACAGTTGTAATTCCAAATTTCTGGAGATTTTAATTGGATCAGTCTACTCTTTGGAGAGGGGCCTGAAGATGTAGTTGTTCTTACGACGAACTCCATTATCAAGCTATTTGCATTCTCTCTTTCTTGTCTCTCATTCTGAATTTTGTCTTTTCGTTATTTCATTAATTCAATTATGTTGTGTGTTAATTTATTTTTTGTAAGTTGGAATTGAAACCGTAATTATAATTCATTCTTGAAGCAAACATCTTAGATCCTAAAACATATCAAATTTGGTATTAGAGTTGTGTTTTGACTAGTATTGTAGAATCGAATGCTAACACACTCCAAGCTTCAAAGAGGTGAAGGAAAACTTGAAGAATACAATCTTGAGATTAGCAAATGAAGGACTTTTCCAACAATGGATGAAACTAAAGCTGGGAAAAGTACTGAGCAAGAGCTTGATGATAAGTCTTTCCAACGAGTCTTCCTCGAAATGAAGGCTATGGCGGAAGAGTTGTATGTGGAAAAGAAGAAATGTGAAAAGGGAGATCCGTCGAAGCAAGAAAAGAAGGAAGATCGAAAGGAAAAAGGAGGAAAAGATCCAAAAGCTTCATCTCCTCCATCTTCCCCTTCTTCTTCTTCCTCTTCTACTACTATTAATCCTTTCAAAAGCAAGTCTAAGCCTATTATTAAACTTGATGTAAAATTTTAATTGCCTAAGTATTGTGGTGAGTTAAATGTCAAAAAGTTAGATGATTAGATCCAATAGGTAGAAGTGTATTGTAGGATTTAAGGCCTAACAGAAGATGCTTCTATGATCCAGTTAGCCACTCTCTAGTTAGGAGGTACAGCTCTCACCTGGTGGGAGAGTAGGACTCAGGAGGAAATTGCTCGCCATGGTAAGGTCAATATGACTTGGATGGAATTTATTGTTGCCCTTAAAAAATAGTTTTATCCTTTAGGTTATATGCGACAATTAACAATGAATTGGAAAACCTTTAGGAAAGGTAAGGGTCATTTTGTCCAATATTACACTCATGAGTTTAGAAAATGAGCTATTGCTTTAAATGTTCCATTGTATACTCAGGATACATTACTCAAGTGCATAGGTGGTTTGCATTCTTACCTAAGGCATACTATTCTAATGTTGAGTCCTAATAATTTGGATGAAGTGTCAGTCCAAGATACTCATTTAGAGTCAAGGGGTAAGAACACTTTCAGTGATAATTTATCAAAGAAACCATCTAAGTCTCAGGGGAAGTCTAAGGGTAAAGAAAAATGAAAAGATAAAGGCAAAGGGAAGAAGACAACTACAGTTAAGAAGGAGGGTGATAAGCCCACATTCTCACATTGCAAGAAAGAGGGGCATGATGATTCAGAGTGTTGGAAGCTTCATCCCGGATTGAGGCCGAAAAGATATAAAGGCAATAAAGGCAAGCAAAAGACTGTTGCAGTAATTCAACAAGATCTTGGATCCGACTCTAGAGATGAAACTCAGATTGTTGTTGTTGGGGTCCAAGGCAAAGGGAAAGGTATAATTCTCTCTTCTGATGCAAATGATTCTAATGCAAATGCAAGTACAAATAAATTATCTACTCCTAAAGCCGATAAACAACGAAATGAATTGTTTCATATTTGAGTTGTAACTAAGCACACTAAGATTGATACATTGCTTGATATGAGTTCTCAAGTCAACTTAATATCTGAAGAGGTGGTAAAGAAACTAAATATAGCTACAACACCTCATCCAAAGCCATATCCACTTGGATAGGTTTGCAATGATGCTCAACTATAGATAATGAAATAGTGTAAATTGAAATTTGCTATCATTGAAAACTTTATTGATGAGGTAGAAGTAGATGTTGTTCCTTTGGATATTTGTGGGCTTGTGTTAGGGAGTCCTTATCTGTATGACAAAAAAGAAATCTTTTATATGGGGGAGAATAAGTATCATCTCTTTAAGGATGGGATAGAATATATTGTATGTGCACATAAAGTTAAGACTAATCTTGCACTAGTTAATGTTGGTTAGATTAAAAGGTTGGTCAATTCTAGTAAGAACTTTGTATTAATGCTTGTAAAACCCCAAGAGGATGAAAAAGCTAAAGCATTTAAAGGATGTGATCCTAAGCGTAAAACTGAGATGGTCAAAATATTTTTTGCTTATGATGACTTATTTCATGAGCCAAAGGGTTTTCCACCTAAGAGGGAGATACAACATTAAATCCAGTTGCAACAAGATATGCCTCTTCCAAATATCAGCATGTATCATTTATCAATTTTGCAGAATGAGGAAATCAAAAAGCAAGTTCAGGAGTTGGTGGAAAGAGGAGTCATCCATCCTGGTACATCTCCTTGTGGTTCTCCAATTGTGTTGGTTCCAAAGAAAGATGGATCTTGGAGAATGTGCATCAACTATCGAGCCCTAAACAAGATAACAGTAAAGAACAGGTATCCTCTTCCCCAAATTGATGTTTTACTTGATCAATAAAAACATGCAGTTTATTTCACTAAGTTAGACTTGTGTAGCAGATATCATCAAATAAGAATTACAAAAGATGACATTTGGAAAAATACATTTAAGACAAAATAGGGAATTTATGAGTGGTCGGTTATGCCCTTCGAGCTTTGCAATGTACCATCTACATTTGTGAGAGTCATGAATGATGTCTTTCGTACTTTTATTGATGATTTTGTCATAGTCTATCTAGATGATATTCTTGTATTTAGTCGAACTTGGAAAGATCATGTAATTCATGTAAAGGAATTTTTTGATGTATTGAGAAAATAAAAACTTTATGTAAAGATGTCTAAATGCTAATTTGCAAAGACATCTCTAGTGTAATTAGGCTATCTCGTAGGTGGTGGTCAATTGAAAATAGACCCTACGAAGGTCAAAGTTATTATAAAATGGCCTAAGCCAAGTACAGTCATTGAAGTCAGAAGTTTCTTAGGTGCAATCTAGTACTTGAGGAAGTTCATAGCAAACTTCTCCTACATTGCATCACCATTGCACGTATTGACCAGTACAAAGATAGCTTTTTAGTGGGGAGGTCCACAGTAGAAGGACTTCAACACTTTGAAGGAAAAGTCGAGCACATCACCAATTCTGGCTTTACCAGATTTACACCAACCATTCGAGATCGAGATAGATGCAAGTGGATTTTCCATGGGAGCAGTGCTAATGCAAGGAGTTAAACTAGTCTGCTATCACTCTAAGACTTTTTCAGGTGCGATTATTAACTATCCTACTTATGATAAGGAACTTTATGCATTAGTTCAAAGTGTGAAAAAATGGAAACATTACATAATGGGGAAAGAAACTGTAATCCACACTAATCACTAGCCACTACAATACTTGCACTCACAGTCTAAACTGCAGCAAAGTAGGCATTTCAGATGGATGGTATTTTTACAACAGTTTCGCTTGGTAATTAAGTATAAGAAAGGTACCCATAACAAAGTAGCAGATATGCTTTCTAGGCCTACTGTTAAGAACTCATTGATTATCCTTAAAGGTAGTTCCATGGTGCATGAAATCTTTCAGGAACAATATGTTAATGGTGAAGAATTTAAGGAAATCTATTTAGCTCTAATTGTAGGAAAACATGTAGGAGAGAAAGATTACTATGTGCAGGATAAACTATTATATCACTTGGGAAAGATATGCATTCCAAAAGATGAACAAGCGAAAGTAATCGGAGAAGCACACACCTCATTGATTGTAGGACATTTTGGGGTAAGCAAAACAATGAATCAATTGCAGAAATATTGTTATTGGCCTCGTATGCAAGAAGTTGTATCTAAGTATATTAGAGGTTGTGTCATGTGTGCAACTAGTAATCCTAGTAACAGAAAATTGGGGTTGTACACACCTCTACCTGTACCATCCCATCCATGGGAAAGTGTGTCAATGGATTTTGTCAGGGGGTTATCTATGTCTAGGAAGGGACATGATTATCTATATGTAGTAGTTGATCGATTCAGCAAAATGTGTATTTTAATGCCTTGTAAAAAATAGGTCACTGTTGAACTAACAACTCAAATGTACTTTCAATTTGTATGGGTTCACTTTGGGTTATCTACTTCTATTGTATTGAATCGAGATTCTTGATTCCTAGGGGAATTTTGGTCAGCTTTGTGGGACTCATGGACACCAGATTGAAGAAGAGTACAGCCTTCCATCCACAAACTGACGAACAAACAAAGGTAGTGAACAAGACAGTTGTGCATCTACTCAGAGGTTACTGCAACAAACATCCCAAGTTGTGGGATGAGAGTCTTCATTTTGTGTAGCATGCTTACAACCATGCAGGACACTCTTCTACAAAGAGGTCTCCTTTTGAGACTTGTTTTGGTTATGTGCCCAAAAATCCAATGGATTTTTCTTTTGGGAAGGACGATGTTGAAGATGGACGCCATGATTCAAAGAAGGCTTTGAAGTTCATCTAGAAAGTTCAAGTAATTCATCAGGAAGTGGAAGCACAGTTGGAGAAGAGTCAAGCCAAATACAAGGCTCGACATGATAAGCATCGTAGTGATCACCATTTTTAGGTTGGAGATAGAGTTTAGTTACATATCGGCAAGAAAAGAATGCAAGGCGGAGGAAGGAAGCTCAAGCCGATTCTGTATGGTCCCTTTGAGATCTTGGAAAAGATCGGAACCAATGCCTTCCGCTTTAATCTTCCTCCATACATGCATATTTATTCAGTTGTCAATGTTGAGAATCTAAAGTTGTACGAGCCTCCAATGATACTAGATGAGGACACAGCCATTCAAGTTCCATCAATTCATCATCTTTCACTAGAGTACATGTCAGATTTGCCTGAAGACATCATCCTAGACAAGAAAACTAGAACTTCACAAACAGGAGCAGTTGAGTACCTCAAAGTGGGACTAAAGGGGATGACTCCAAGCAATGTGAAATGGATGGAGATTGGTAAAGTGAGGGAACTATACCCTCACTTACTTTCTAAGTAACCATCTTTCGGAGGTCCAAAAGCTCTCTAGTTGGGAGGACTAATCTAGAGGATCTTCACCAAAAATTGAAGTTTCTCATTTTTCTCCAGAATTGGCATCATTAAAGAGGTTGAAATTCTAACTCCAACGCAACTTGAACGGAGTCAAATGGAGCTAAGGAACCCAAGATATGCTCGGCCAAACCTTGGTCAACCTAGGACCCAGGACAGAGAAAAAAAGGGTCAAAAATTGATGTCATCAAAAACGGTCGAAGTTGGCATCATCGAGAGCTTTCCGACAACGTTCATTTCGCGTGAATTGGATTTCGTTTACACCGACTACAACTAGTCAAAGTTCACATAGAAGGTTGAATTTTGATCGTATGGATGCTGAAGTCAGCATGTTGACTTGCCAAACCGTACAGTATCGATAATGATATGGACCACTCATAGTTCGACACATTGCACCTGCATCAGCTTGTATGGACCAATCATGGGCAGACACATGGCATCCATATGCCACGTCAACAGGAACGTCATCAGCCACGTCATCAACACAGTCAGCATACACGTCATCACAAAGCAACAAATCATATCATGCCATGTGGCACTCTTGTCCTCCTCTAGCGGGTTGTTGTGTTTGTTTGGATTTTTGGTCAAAATGGTGTGGGGGGATTCAAACCCCCCACCTCCCTACAGCTACGCATGGGTCTCACCACTAAGCCCCGCAACCTCTGCTTAACATATATAGCATTGCGATTTGTTTTGTTATACAACTATTGAAAATCGGTTTTAAAATGAACGGCCCGGCGGTTGAACTCCCAACCTCCCCGGGAGTAAAGCAAATGGCCACCAACGAGCCATTCGACAATTTCAAAATATTATAAGGGCTAGGTCAGTTATGATTAGTTTTTGAAACCGAATATCCATTATTTATAATAATTTCCTCCAAATTTTAACAAACCAACTTTCTAAAACCTTATAATGATTAAAATGAAAACCTCTTGTAACAACAAAAGCCTAAAAAGAATAAATTGAAGGGCTTAAAGAATTTGTAGGGGATTAATTAGGATTAATTATAATCCTAATATGTAAATAAGGGAGATTATTGAAGATTTTATGTAAAAATGGAGAGATAAGGTTGATTTTGTAAATCAATTGGTTATTAACCAAATTGAGCAAATTTTTTGTATAAAAAGGGGTAGAATAGGATGTGAAGGGTACATTCAGGTGTCAAAGACTTAAGAGAATTTTGGAGAGATGAATTACTGATCCTGTATGTCGGGAGAATGCTGGAATTTCATCGTGCTTGAAGGGAAAAGCTTTGTAACAGTTGTAATGCCGAATTTCTGGAGATTTTAATCGGATTGGTCTACTCTATGGAGAGGGGCCCATAGACGTAGTCATTCTTATGATGAACTCCGTTATCAAGTTGTTTGCATTCTCTCTTTCTTGTCTCTCATTCTAAATTTTGTCTTTTCGTTATTTCATTAATTCAATTATGTTGTGTGTTAATTTCATTTTTGTAAGTTGGAATTGAAACCATAACTATAATGCATTCTTGAAGAAAATGTCTTAGATCCTAAAACAGATCAATGCATGTTCAATTATGTGGATGAAGTCATGGCCCTATCGGTGATCTTCATAAAATCACTAACTTTAACTCCATAGGAGCGCGGTGGAGAGGACCTTAAAGGGCCCTCTTCCTTGGCCCTTGTTGCGGGAGGGTCGAATGCTCCTCCTCTTAACATTCCACCCTTGCAAGCTCATCCTCCTTCCCCTTATGAGGATCTAGATTGGGAAGCAGACGACCTCTTGGCTTATCAATGTTAGGAGGAGGCCCCTTTTCTTGATCTTGTGTGTGTGTTTTGTGATGTTATCCTCTGTACCCGTGCTATGTGTGCCTGGATGACCCTTGTCACCCCTATTGGTGCTTGGATATAGGCACGGTTTTTATATCGTGAACCTTCTTCTATTTGTACCATCATTCTTCCATGTTCATGATTGATTTTTTGATAAAATTGGGGATGATGCAAAGCATTGGAGGCATTTAAGATACCCTTCCATGTTGACCCAAATTTTTATTTTTACTTTATTTTTTGTGCATTCTTCTTGATCTGGTTAGGGATTGATGATCTTTCGCCTTGCATTGTGGTTACCTATTATTATATGAGCTTGAACAGATCTGACCCCACTAAACCAGATCCCCTTGTGCCCTTTATATTTTTCTTTCTCTTCTCTTTTGCTTTCCCTTTATGTTTCTCTCTTCCTTGCTTGAGTTGTCCCTTCTATGTGTGACAATGCTCTTCTTTAACACTTTAATTTTTAGAAAATGAATTCATTGCCAACAAATCTTTTCTCGAAATTCCTCACAATGTTTTCCTTAGAATCACGTTCTCAACTTGGAACCCTAATGGAACGTGTTTCCTTCATCAGGGGTTCATAAAGAAAGGGCTTGAAGACCTTCGTCTAAAGCAAGAACAACTCTTAATTCTCCTCATGTGGGGGCATATCCTTCCTTTCAAATTCCTTGATGATGAATCATTCTAAGAGAACAATCACTTTTGAATATTGTGTCCCTTGAGTGGACCCCCCTTCTTCCTCATAGCAAGTTCCCAAGGGACCCTTCCTTCAAAATCCTTTATGACGAATGGACCTTTTCACGTCTAGCCTAGGGGTAGCCCGACTAGGCTCATTCCATTCGCTCTTTCACGTCTAGCTGGGGGGTAGCCTGACTAGACCTTACTTTTCAAACAACGTGTCCCTTGAGTGGACCCCTCTCCTTTTGAAGGGTTCCCGAGGGACCCCTTTGAAAGTTTTACGGTCTGCATGACCAACCACTTTTGACATGTTCTATCTGCAGGTAGACATGTCACCACTTTTGACATGTTTTATCTATGAGTAGACATGTCGCCACTTTTGACATGTTCTATCTACGGGTAGACGTGTCGTTGCTTTTGACATGTTCTATATGTGGGTAAACATGTCATCGCTTTTCACATGCTCTATATGTGGGTAGACGTGTCACCACTTTTTGACACACTATATATGCAAGTAGACGTGTCGCTGATTTTTGACACTATCTAAGGGTAGACATGTCGTTGCTTCCTAACTCTGTGGAATATGCTTCCTTGGGGCTTTCTCCATGCGAGAGATCTTGGGGGTTGCCTCCTTGCAGGTCCACTGGCCTATAAGACACTTTGTTGTTCTAACTTCATAGTTTCGAGTAGCTATGGAGTCCTTTGCTTCCCCTGTACCTTCGGGTAGGCCAGGATGAGTACTGCTTCCTCAACAGTTCAGGTATACTTTTCTAACCCTACTCTCTTCTTGATCTACTTTACCAAGCACTCATCAGTACTCATGCTCGCTAAAGTGGGGAAAAAATGTATAAGAGCGAATTTGCACCCTAGGTGCAATTCCCCTTTTTGCCTTTATCCACCTTAGAAAACCAAAGTTGGAGGCTTAATTTTACTTAAACCCATTGTTGGAAATCCATGTGACACCTATTTTGTGTGTCGGTGGAGGCATTTCTGTAAGGGACACCCACGCGATGCGTAGACGTCCGTGCGACACACTTATGTCCCTGGTAGATTCCTACGACTGAGCCAGTAGAGGCATTACTCTTCTCATTGGCAATGAAGTTGTAACGCTTCCTTCGTCCAACCGATCTGAATATGGTCGTTTTCTTCCTCATTCATTCATATTCACTCTTTCAACTGGCATTTCAATTCTTCACAACTTCACTTGAACTTCTGGATAATTCTTGCACACTTCAAGCTTCCATACTCTAACTCTCACAAACTCACTCCAAGCATTCCAAGCTTTCCATTGCAGAAACATCTCACTCCATCAACTTGATAGAGCATGTTTGGGACCACACCATTCACAACAAAGGCTTGAGTTCCTCTCATTTCTCCCCTAAGCAGCCTTGAGTGCTCTTGGTGGAGGTGGTAAGCTTCCCTTTCCTCTCCTCTATCATTTGGTTGGGTAGCATAGTAATGTTTTGTAGTGCTTGTGCTTTCTTTACGTTATTACTTCTTTATCTCATTCTTTTGGTTGTCCATGGTGGTGGAAACACCTAAATGGGGATCTGACTGAGGTAGGCCCCTATACAGCCACCCAACATTTTCCCTCTTGTTGTGTGTAGGTGTGCGAGCTCTCAGAGGATTAGCCGGCGAATGAGTTTATTGGTGAGATTCTCCTCATTTTCATCACTCTTGCTTATTTACTTGTTAGTGTCATTCTAGCCTTTTAGTTGAGTAGCTAGGTCGTTAGTCATTTTGGTGAGTTCAACCTTGTCTATGTTGTTGTCTGACCATATGGACTATAGCGCGCTTTAAAGATGCCAACCCGTCGCACTGTCGTCCAAAGTCCACGCTGATTTCCTCAGGTAGAGAGCTCCCTGAGGCACAGAGTTGGACGTAAAAAATGACTCACCTAGCCCCGTATTGAAATTGGGGATTGCAGAATGATTGCGGGGCATCATAGTCCTCATCATTCTCATCCTCATAACCCTAAACAATACACTTATCTGAGGTAATCTAGGGAAGCCTCTCGCATCTTGACCCTCTGTGACCTAGGGTCTTGCACGCGGTGGTCCCCCTCTCTTACAATACTAATACTACAAGTCTTGTCTACAATGTTGATAAGAATATGAAAGGGCCAACTAAAAGGCCATAAACTAGTTGCAAAGGACATCAAACACAAGCCAAACCTTGAAAATTTTCTAAAATCATATATTGGATATGTTGACTTCAAAAGCATAAGAATATCTCCAGATTACACATAGTAACTTAAGAAAAATGTTTTCACAATGATACAGCAGCTAGGACCACCAACATTCTTCCTGACTTTTAGTAGTGCTGAACAAAATTGGGATCATCTAAGAAACATGTTACGAGAATTACATGAACAACATCAATTAGATCAAAAACAACAAGAACTAATTGCTCAAATGAACGTTGACAAATTTGAACTGATCAAAAGGGATCCTATTACTTGTGTGTGATATTATAAACATAGAATAAATGCAATAAAGAAGTTGATGCTTATAGATGACTTGATGTTTGGAAATGTTATTGATTACTTTTCAATGACTAAGTTTCAAAATCGAGGAAATGAACATGAACATATACTAATATGGGTCAAAAATGCACCAATTTATACATAAAACAATGGCACAAATATCATAGCTTTCATTGGCAAGTACATTACTTGTAGCACTGATCATTTGCAAGCTGATTTGGATAGTTTACAAAGGCATCATCACACAAAGAGATGCAAAAGATGAAGAAAAATAGTTTGCAAATACAATTTTCCTTTACCACCAATGTGAAAGACACAAATACTTTCACTGACACTAGAAAAAACTAAAACAGTAACTTCAAATGTTGTCAACATGTATTCAACACTGCTAAAAGCAAACTATGACAAAAATACACTTTAGACATGTTTTTAAATGACATAAACATGTCTGAAACTGATTATATAACAACTTTGAGTTCTAAATTAGCTTTTCTTGCAAAGAAAACAATCAGAAATATGGAACAATAGTTTCGCAAGGACAATGCCATACCTTTGGAAGGAAAATACAAATGCCCAGTTTGCATATGCTGCAGCAATGCATTGCAGCTCTTACATTGCAAAAGTAGACAAATCAATAACATATGCATTCAAAAGATTACGTAAGGACCACCAACAAACAAATATTAATGCAATAAAAATGATTGGGAAACTTGGAGATGCATTGTTAAACTTGCAACAAATGTCAGCACAGCAAGCTACACACATTGTTTTATCACTTCCACTAAACTCCATCTCAAGAAAATGCATTTTCATTAACACACAGTCCTATAGCAATCGTGCATTCATTTTAAAACTTGTCAAACAGTTAAACAATGAACCAGACAATTCAGAAAACATTCTCTCAAAATCTATTATAGAATATTATTTAATATGTCCTCAAACATTGGTAGACATATGTCTTGCGGAATTTGTTTCAAGCTACAATAAAAATGGAACTACAATTGGTCTGAGAGCTAAACAAAGAGTAATACACTTTATTAACTTCAACAAGCATTTGGACATGCAAAATCAGTGTAGAGAGAAATTGATGCTCTATGTACCATTTGCAATAAACGAAAGCACACTAAAAGATAACTTTGAGACATAAGAGCATGCATACATGCACCATGAAAAAACCATTGTAGAAAACCACACAAATTTCACCCGTAACACAAGTGTTGCATGGGGTGACATAGAAAAGGAACTTGAACATGTTGACTCGCTTGAAGAGGAGAACAGTAACTCATTTGCACCAAGGAAAAATAAGTAATCAAAACAATATGGCATCCAAGTAGATCTCCCAAACATTCAACGCATAAAACCAAATACAATGTCACACAATGCATTTGAAATTGCTAGACACCCATAGATAATTGATAACACTAAATACTACAAACTAAGACAAATGTTAAACAAAGAACAACAAACAATTGTTAAAGATGTTATAATGAAAAAGATGAATAACATTGACAAACCTTTGCATTTTTTTTTACTGGAGGAGCTGGAACTAGGAAGACTTTCATAGAAAAATCTATATACCAAGCTCTAATTTGCATTTAAAACAAATCAATCAACAACAATCCAGACAAACCAAAAGGCTTATTAACAACATATACAAGTAAAGCAGCTTACAACTTAGGTGGATTCACATTACATTTAGCATTTCACATACCATTTTATACATCAAATTTTCTACCCTTAGCATTTGAGGCATTGGAAAATATGTCCAAGCACTATGATCAATTGTGTGTGCTCCTAATTGACAAGATGTCGCTAGTGGGCTCAACATTCCTATGTTACACTGATAGATGACTACAAACATAATGCAAATGCCCACAGTGTACTTTGGAAACCTTGATACAATATTTTATGGTGATCTTTACTAGGCACAACCTGTACTTGACTCCATTGTATTTGAGAATAGGCCCACTATGACTGAATTGATGCCTTACAATTTTTGGAGAGACAATGTAAAATGCTACTCATTGGTCACGATTACGAGACAAAAGGATGAAAAGTTCATTGCAATTCTTAACAGAATATGAAAAGGCTTACAAACAAATGATAACATAGACTACCTTAACCAACTTTTCTTTCATCTTGCACCTTTTGACCCAACACTTCCATACTTGTCCTATAGGAAATTTGATGTACAGGCACATAACCATAAAATGCTATTTTCTATTTCCAATGAAATGATAGTGCTAAATGCAATTGATGAGTATGAGGACAACCATAATGTTATATGACTCTATAGCCATACAACCACACTTCCATCTCAAATATTCTTGAAACAATATATTCTCGTTGAAATCTACGCAGGGAACTCTAATACACAAGATGGCTTGGTCAATGACACTGATGGAGTGTTTAAAGCATACACAACAGATAAGGGAATTTATATTGTTTGGCTCAAATTTTTTGATCCCATAATTGGGCAGTAGCAATGCACAAAGCTAGCACAATATTACACTAATCTAATTGACAAGCAATGGGTTCCTATATTGCTCATTAGCAAACCTATTCAAAATATTTCAAAAAATAAGAAAATTACAATTAGAAAACAGTTTCCAATACAACTAGCATGTGCAAGAACCATTCATCGATCACAAGGACTAACAATGCAAGCTTTGGCTTTGGACCCAACAAGCATAAAACAACATGGCTTAACTTACACAACACTATCACTGACAAAGTCAATAAACTCATTGTTTTTTATAAAACCTTTGACTATCAAAAAATTCAAAGTTAAGCACAAGGTACATGAAGAAATGCATCGCCTGCAATCAATTACACAATGGCAGCTCAATCTGCAAGTTGCATGTTCACATGACACATAGCAATTTATTTTATGCACATTAAACACACATTCACTAAATCCACATGTGCAGGATATTATCAATGACCACTACATAATGCAATCAAACATTTTGTGTTTGCAAGAAGTACATGTGCAGGCTTTTCAACCTAGCATATTATCGCAATATTTTAATATCTTTGGTATAAACATAATACATGGCATAACAACATTAACCAAAAAGAATTTGTACATATTAAAAACAAAGCAACACAACTCTACGAATATTGAAGCTATTACAGTCACTATACTGCAAAGCATTAATGAACTTAACATTTGTAATATTTATGCAAGGCCTAATAGTTCTATTCAAGAAATAATCACAATTCTAGAATCTATAATTGCATACATAGGTACAAAAAACATATTGTACATTATGGGCGACTTCAATGTCGACATATGCTCCCAAACATAAGCAAGACAACACTTGAAAATTTCATGCAAACTAACACAATTCATTTTTTTTTAAACAAATCACATAGTCTACAGAGACCGCTCATTGACCACATCTCGTCAAATTCAATCACAATTGTATGTAATATTTACATATCATAAGCATATTGGACTGATCACTTTCCTATTTTCCTAAAATTCCACTATGCTGGTTAATTCAATTCAACATGGTAACATACATAGGCATTTATCGCTATAAAGTTTTCTAATAAATTCTACAAAACTCAATCGTGAGTTTGCAGGGAAATCATGGACCAAACAAAAAGACCACAAGAGAAAGAAGAAGAAATGCAGGAAGACACAAGCAAATGGTAAACAACTTGTCTTATTTACCTATGACATGCTTTTTTGAATTGTCCAAATGCAACTTTTACATTTCTCTTACTGTTTGTAGAACAAAAATCAAGAAGACTGTATCAATTGAAGAGTTAAATGCAAAAAGGGTTGGCGACACATTCCAAGGTGATGTCCTTGTTGTCTACAAAGCAACATTGGACAAGGTCAATAGCACACGTGAAGTACTACGTGCAGATCTCACAAACCTGAAAGCGGAAATGACAATCACACTATATGTCACTGGATACCTTGTACATGAACATGCGCAGAAAATAGTTCCAGGAAAGGGAATTTCAATATTAGGCTTCCTCATTGCTCCTAGGACAGATTATGATAGAGGGGACTATGATTGTATACTTATACTGACAGATACAAGCACAGTTGAAATTCTACCTCGCTTTTCAACAGACTACCACTTCATTTCGGACACCACTATTATCCAGCTACTAGCAGTGACAAATCAGTATCTAATTGGAATAATAGGTGCCCTAGTTGTTGGTGCTAAAAAAGTTGGAAGCCGATATGCAATAGATATCAAAGATGGCATAACAAAATCAGACAGAGCACAGGTAAAAAGGTGCAACCAACATATGCCATTAAAGCATAAGAGACATTTTTTTATACCATTATATGCGTTAATAAAATTTATTTCTAACCAACACTAACTTTCTCATTACCATGTAGCCACAGCTACATTCAACTCATGAAAAACAATATTTGCAAATAAAGCAAATGCTACATAAAAACAAAACTCCAGCCTTTCTTTTGAAAAATATCCTAAAAAGCATCGACCAAAAAAACATGTTCCACATGGGTCGATCAACATTTATTTTCAAATTGAATAACAAAAGAACATTAGACAAGTTAGTTGCTTTGCTGCAATCAACATTTAAGGTGACTCTTTAAAGATATCTATGCAATTCCATTTAAAATGCATGAAACTGATGCTCCTAACTATCCATGGTCAAATGTCTTGGGTATCAGGGACATTGAAAGCATCAAACACACTATCCAATCCATTTGAAGCTTTCTGCCCATTGCAAATGTAAATTCAATTCTTATGGTGCACTCCATCAAGAAATTTCTCATTGCACTCGTTGTGACAAGGAGGTGAGCTATGTATACATACTTCATCCCAAGGCAATCATCACAATGAATGACAAGCAAACAATGCATTGCTCAGTCCAAAGCGATGTGTTGTGACAACTCTTGCCTGCCCTTCAGGACATTAGATATGAAAACTACATCAAGGACAAGTTAGCAATCATATTTATACTACGATACTTTCTCGCCAAAGGGCATTTCACCCTCAATCAAAACAATGTTATCATAGAAGCCATATGCCTAGCTGAGTAAAAAGTATATGCCACAACAAGGTATAAAGCAATACTAATTCAAATTGTCCTCTTGCATTTTCAACTTGTGAATTTTTTTTGCAATTATATAAAAAAAGTAATTTCCATACTAACTACAATAATGATGTTGTAGGTGACAAAGAGGTAGAAGTGAGTGAACAAGTAGCTGCAATTGGAAAAACCTGCATTCCTCCTTTTTGTTATAGTTTCCTTGTTGGCTCTTTTGCCTATATTACTATATTTCATGTTTTGTGACTCAAAACTTCTTTCTAATTTTATTATACATCTCAGATGTCTCTCCATTACATGGTAGACAATACTTAATTTTCTTATGTTATCATTCAGATGGATTAAACTGTACTGTTAGATATTGACACTATGCAATACAATCATGCTACAAATTACTTATCTTCTTATATTAGTGTTTAAATAGATTAAGCTCTACTGTTACATGTTTTTACTATGCAACATTTTCACAATTGCACTTGTTAAATTTGCAGCAATATTGTTTTAGATCCACTCCACTGCAAACACATGGAATGCATTGTCAGTGATTTGATTGCTTGCATAAACACTAGTCTAATAGCAAAATTTGGGAAATTTGGATTCAATCACTGAATGTTTACAAAAATCCATTTCCTACTTTTGTGTCCCTTCAGATATGAGTTTTGTAGCTATTGGTTGCGACTTTGCATGTTCCTTATTCTATAACACTGCACTTGCCATTAATGGCTTTCTTCTTTGTTTATGATACTCGATACCTTGAAGAATTGCTTGTTGTTGGAAGGGATAAGGGAGCAAGTAGGTCCATTAATTTACATGTGCTTTGAGCAAAGCCTATTGGACTGTCAACCCAAAGAATGCGTTAATTATGTGTTTTTTGCTAAAAAGGCTACCATGCGCTCAACAAAGCTTGCAAAGCAAAATGTACAAGATGTGTTGCAGGGTTGCTCGGTACACAAACACTAAATGCATCCTTCATTCATGAAATGTGAAACAAGACCTAGGTTTTATTTGTCCTTGTTCTTATTTAATTGTTATTTGCCAAATAGCTTTTACTTGGGATCTTGGATCTTCCTTATTCTCTAGTAATGTACTATAGGCAAGTGGCTTCTTTATGTCTTTATCATGCTTCATTGATGTTGCAAAGGTTGACGAGCAATGCCTGGCAAAATTAATGATTTTCGTCTATTTTTTAAAATATTTATTATCCGTTGTTTATTGTCTGTTGGAAAGCTTGTACGTTTCTTGGCTATTCCCCATACTCTTGAATATTCGTTATTTTGTGAAAATGCACTAGCCATGAATGGCTTCCCTCTGTGTTTATGATACTTGGTAACTAGAAGCATTGCTTGTTGTTAAAAGAGCTCACAAGCAAAGTGAGTAGATTAGATTACATGTACTTTGACCAAAGGTCCTATCGACTGTGGGAGCAGTAGATACATTTTTATATGTTTATTTCCTGAATGGTTAGTGCGATATGTGAGAAGCTCAAAAATCAAAATGTGTGACAATTTGTTCAAGACCTCCTCTGTGAAAAGTCAGCAAGTAGATAGATAACTCATGTAATGTAAAGCGATAGTTGGGTTTTATTTGTGCATACTCTTGTTATTTAATGAATCGCATAACATGGTAAAGATTTTTTAGTGACCTACTAGGTATGTAAACAGTAAATGCATACTTGCACTTATGGAATTTGCTTATGAATTAGTTGTTATATCTGCCAAATTACATCTATAGTCTAAGATATTATTGTCTTTTCGTATACTTGGGATTTAAGGGCATAGTTTGGAAAATGGGTTGCGAAGCAATGAATACATGTTTAATCCATTGAATGCAAACTGTGCAAGGTGTGTTGGAGAGCTGGTGGGTATGGAAGCAATGAGTGCATAGTTAATTTATGGAAACTAGTTTTGTTTGTGTTCATTATGGTTTGTTTATCACTTGTTGAAAAGCTTGTGACTTTCTAAACTTTTGGTTGGGCTTTTGCATATTCGTTATTTTGGAAAAGTGTAATTGTGGTGAATAGCTTGGCTATTTGTTTACAATACTTGATAACTCAGAAGTATTAGTTGTTGTTAAAAGGGCTAAGAGGGTAAGTGGGTACATTAAATGACATATACTTTGTGCAAGTTGTTCTAGGTTGTGGGGCCTGTAAATGCATTAATTATGTGTTTATTGCTTAAGTGGCTATTATTTTGTCAGTAAACATGGTGATTAGTTGGTGTTAGAAGGACTAATGGGAGATCGTGTCAGAAATTATAATGTTTGTGTATTGTTTTGCAAATATTTTTGTTCTCTCTCTGCTTTAGGTTTATGTATAGTGCATTATTTCTCATGGATTATGCTCATTTCTCAAGTTATGTCATGTGTCTCTGGTATTCATTTTCTTGTGGGAAAAATAGCAAAGTTAAAGTAGACAACAAATTTTGCAAACAAGTGTAATGCATTGTAAAGCGATGAATGCATACTTAATGCATTAAATACTATGACAACAATAACACAATTGTTGTGTTTTCTAGGTCTAGGGTTGGATTGCACAGTTGTTATTTTTTTGGTGCTTATTATCACATGTCTATAGTTTTTTGGAAAGCTTGTATGTTTTTAAACTCTTGTGCTTTTGCATATTCGTTCTTCTCTCAAACTGCACTATGCATAAGTGGTTCCACAGTCTCCTTGTCATACTTGATAAGAACAAAAATTGCTTCTTGTTATGAATGCTAATGGCACAAGTAGGTACAGTAAATTGCATATTCTTCAAACAACCTCATCTGAATTTTGGGAATCATAAATGCATACAAAACAAGCGAATGTATAATCAATTAATGAAATGTGAACCAAGTACTCAATTTTATTTGTACTTAATTTGAATTTTAAATGTTTTGTACTCTTTTAATACGAGTGTCTTTAACATTACAGATTAAATTCATAATGTTAAAAATAGTTTACATGATGAATGTAAATTGTCATCTTTCTTTTCTGAAATATTGATCTTCCATTCTATGCTTTTGGTTTTCTAAAAACCTTATATGTTTTTACCTTTGGGTATCATTTCTCAATCTTTGTTATTCTTTGTTGATGCACTATTGCAAAATTACTAGTTTCTATGTTTATCATGCTTACTTGTTGGTTCAAGCATTCACGAAGAATGCTTACAAAAATTTATCATGTCCATCTATTTTTTCATCAATTTTAAATTTGATAAGTAGGAGGTATTTTCCATAGCGTGTCAAATTATGATATTGCTATTAGGATTCAACCATGTAGTTTTCGAGTCAAACTCATTGACCCATGTTTCATGAGTAGTGGTTCACAAGAACCCATCTCTCATGATAATGAATGGTCCACTTAACACTCATTACATCTAGGTGATGCTCATAGAGGTAAAGCATTGGGTTGTCCAACTCAAGCTCAAGTGTGCTTAACCACAGAGTTTTCCCCAAGGTTAAGCCCACGGAGTTTTCCCAGTACTGCTCCAGCTCAAGCACGCTTAACCACAAAGTTTTCCCCAAGGTTAAGCCCACTTAGCTTCACCTCTGTGAGCATCACTTAGATGCAATGAGTGCTAAGTGGACCATTCATTATCATGAGAGATGAGTTCTTGTGAACCACTACTCATGAAACATGGGTCAATGAGTTTGACTTGAAAACTACACGATTGAATCCTAATAGCAATATCATAATTTTAAAGTTGTTTCCACAATTTAGGTTTATGCATAATGTATTATATCAATGTCATACTATTTGTCATCGAGTATGCTCATTTTCTCACTTCTATCATATGCCTTAACAGTTCATTTCCTTATGACCAAAGTAAGAAAAATATAAATAGCTGATAAATTTTCCAAAAAGCTAGATACATCATACGACAATAAATGCATAGTAAATGCATTTAATACTATGTCAATAATACCATTATTATTAAGTTCTATAGGCCTACAGTTACGTTCCACATTTTCTCTTGCTCAACACAATTCCTCACCTATTCAATAATTGCAAAAATACATAAAGTCCACCTACTGCGATTTAATACAATGGCTATACATTAATTCAGAAGCTTGCAATTTCCAATCTACATTGTACAATGACAATAGTAAATTGCTTTCATGAATATAATCAATTGTCAATGTCAACTAATTCCACCAATGATGAGAATTGCAAATGTGTTGCATGTGTCCCTTCATTAATGGATTACAATACTAGTATTTTTTTCTCATATAATCCAATATTCTTTTACATCTTGTCTACTATAACAACTAATAATTCATTAGCTCTGGGTTCATTGTTTTCATAGGCATTGGCCTTCTACCAATGCCTCCAATACTTTCATAGTCATTTCTACATCAGTGAAAATGCATATTCTGCAATCTAATTCAATTCTCTACATGCCTTACATTATCACTCTAAACACTTGCAATTTTGACAAATAAAATAGTCTAAATGAATTTACTTTACTAATACAAAAGAAAAAATACACATGGAAAAAAACTTCTAAAACATTACACTCAATTGAACATAATAATTATATTAGTCAAAAAAACACTATACTACTCAAATTTTAACTTGTTGCTATTATTTAAATTTTATATGTTTACTACTTTAAACAAAAATATATATATATTTTAAATATGTCCATTTTCTAGAATGCTTTTACACTTTGGACTCATATCACTAATAATTCATATTTTATATCTTCCATTTCCATTGAATACATTATTATCTTTACAAATAATTATCTTTACTATAAACTTTTCTACTCAAATTTATTCATTTTCTTTAACAAGTACACAAAAATTCAATACAAACATCCCCCATCTACATTTTGCTTCTCAAATCGTATTCTTTCCAATTCCATCTTTTTTGTATTTATGCATTCCATACAAGACTCTAAGAATTTGTAAAACAAATTCACTTCTAAGCATTTCCAAATATTCAAACTTATTAATGTTAACCAACTGACATAATTGTTTCTAATTACTACTAAATTATTCCTTTCATTGCCAAATTATTTTGAAAAACTGTTTCAAAACATAATCATAAAAAATAATTAATAACGTTCACTCAACCAAAGTACATTTTCTGCTTTTTTAAAAAAAAAATCATCTTCTAAGTTGTTTTTCTAAATAACAAGCTATAATTGAATACTAGCCACTTATTTACTAAAATATTCAGTTACAATTTACTATTTTTTAAAACCTCTTACCACATACCAACCACTTTTTTACTAAAATATTTACTATGAGTCTATTATTTTAACAAGTACAATGTTCATTTATTAATTGTACTAATTACTATTCATATTAATATGATGTTATTCAATTCTCTTTTTTGTTTGTAATACAAAATTCCAAAAAGCAATTCACTAGAGGTAGGAACATGACGCACTACGACACTTGTTGTAAAATATTTCTAATGCTCGATATTTTGTCAGTTTGATTGTAAATCAAATTTCTCTCAAATAAGAGTAAAAGAAGAAGACCAATAAAGACTGCATTGACATTTTGAATGGATGATCATGCCTTTTGACCTAATGAGCACACCTACTTATTTTTAGGAGCATGTGGATAGAATTTTCAAAGGAACATCAGATTTTTTATGTATTTATATTTATGGAATTCTTATTTTCAATCAGGCATTAGATGACCATTGTAGTCATTTTAAAACTTTTTATTCAAAAGAAAAAGACTTTGATATTGTATTATATGTTAATAAAATTTAGTGATGTTGTATTAGTTGTATTTTTTTTAGGATTGGTAGTTAGTAATGGTATCCTTGAGGTGCAACCTCATATGAAGGATATAGTCTTAATATTTAATTATTTTTATAAGGAGAAGCTACAAGTTTTTTTGGGTATGTTAAACTATGTCAATAGTTTTTATCTAGGACCAAGATATGATTGAGAGCCTTTATAATAGTTACTAAAAAATAAAAAAATTATCTAGACCTAAGAACATATTGTCACCATCAATAAAATAAAATAAAAGATAAGTAAATGACTAGTTCTTCATGTACCTACCACTTCAAAATATATTTTTTACAACAATGCATCATATTATGCTCGAGGTGGTATTTTATGTTTTGTAAAGGATAACCAGGAATTTGTTGCAAAATATGTAAGTGGAGTCTTTGTTGATGATATGTGAAAATGGAGCTCATCAAACAAATAAATTTATGGTCTTAAGAAATGTCTTAAAAAATTTGTCTGCAAACTCATGCATCTTAAACATTTCTTAATCAAAAACCAGTTGCACAATATTCTTGAATTTCAAAGAAAAGGACCATGGCAAAAAGTATGGCAAAGGGAAATATCTAAGATGGCAAGATTATTTCAACCAATTCAAATATACTATTGAATATAATTTAGGGAAGGATATCATTGTTGTTGATTGATTAAGTAGATATTTTCCACGCACCATGATGAATGTTCCCAGTTCTTCAAGACTGAATCAGGGATTTAATTGTCAAAGAACAATTGATATCAATTTTCATTGTATTTTCCTTGTTCAATGGAAAATTTTATTACAAGGTATATCTCCCAAATGTATCCAAAGCTCAAAAATAGCAGCAAAATTTTTGGAACATATGGGATGTATCACACTTGCAAATTATTTTGGAGACAATAGAGGAAATTCACTATCTTGAGATTACAAACTCAAATTCCCTAGGGTGAACACACATTAGTGAGTCCCAATTGTGGGAAATCACATTTTTTAAGGTATTGGGTGCTCAAATGTTTTAAACACATTTTTTCAAAGGTTTTCCTTCAAACAAAGGTACCTTCAAATTAAGGTTACCTTCGTTCAAAGGTGCCTTGTCATCATTAAAATAATAATAAAATAATACCTTTTTTCAAAGGTAACCTTTAAATGAATGTCTTATTTTATTGATAAAAAAATTAAAGAAAACAAAATTCAAATTAAAAATTCACTGTCATTTTGCTTTCACTATCCAACAACATCATTTGCATGTAGCACGAGCTCAACAATGAATCATGGATTGACTTCAATTGGGCTCCCATCAACATCTAGAGTAGTGAATCATGAGTCTTGAGCCAATAATTTGTAGTCAAACTACCATGTGGCTTCAAATGGAGGTTGTTCACACTCATCCACTTGAAAAAAAATATATTTAACATGTATTTTTCAATACCTAGTCATTGATTTTTCAATTGATCAAATACAACAAAATTTTATATTTTTTAATCAAGTAAGATTTTTAATTGAAACCCTAAACAATTATTTTAACACCCTAAATAGTTAATTTGAAACCCTAAACAACTATTTTAAAACCTTAAACAATTTTTTTGAAACCCTAAATAACTATTTTGAATCCCTAAAATATTCAATTCAAACCCTAAACAACTAGTTTGAAATCTTAAAACCTTCAATTCAAACCCTAAAATGTTCAATTTTGAAACCTTAAAATCTTCAATTAAAACCCTAAACAACTACTTTGAAACCCTAAAACAACTATTTTAGTAATGAGAAAAACATCACAATACTTACTCTACCTTCAAGAATACAATTTTCTATCAACATACAATTTGAGCTATCAGTACTAGCATTTTCTCCAAGTGACACGAATAAGGTATTTGATCTAGTTTTTAAACTTTTCATGCATATTTTTTAGTGGCATGGCCTTTTATCTTGTGACCTAATTGCAATATTTATGTTCTTTGAACCATACAACTTTTTTTTATAGCAAAGGTGATAATATTAGCTTAGAAAAAAATTGTTGATGATATCTAACTCACTTCCCACTTGATCATGTTGCCTAATTATCAATTATCAAGTTCTTGACATTAGTTTTGGCTCAATGGTCTTGTCAAAAAAAGAAAATTGAGTGTATTTATGTGACCATGTTATCTTATATAAAAAATTTGTTTTTAAATGATATCTAACTCATTTCCCACTTGATCATGTTGGGCGTAATTAACCATTATCGAGTTCTTCCATTAGTTTTGGCTCAGTCTTGTTAAAACTTTCTTTGCATAAATGTAACCATTTTAGCTTAGAAATGATATCTAACTCGCTTCCCACTTGATCATGTTGGGCCTAATTATTTAAATTGTCAAGTTATTCCATTAGTATATATGTATAGCACAACCTAGAGTTTGACGAGGGTAAGATAAAAAAAAAGTGGGTTAAAGTTTCAAGCAATATATGTTGGATACATCCAATTCATACATGTATGAGTTTCATTATGGTATATATGCATAGATTCATCATTTACATCACAAACCTAATATTAAGTTCACTTGTTGTGTACCCACTCCAAATTACTACTTAAATAGTAGGTCAATTTCATTACCAACTTGATAATCAAGAATTTGTAGATGATCTCCTTTAAAGCATAAAATTTCATATATTTAAATGCTAATTGATGAAATGGATCATATTTTAATTTATTGATGATATCTAACTCGCTTCCCACTTGATCATGTTGCCTAATTATATCTATTATCAATTTATTTCATGAAAATACTTATATGTTGAAAGGAAGAAAATTGTGGGCTTCTTCTAGGGTTTAGGACCTAGAATGACAATCTTCACTAACTTTCACTCAAGAACAAACCCTTGAGATCTCAATGCAAAGGAGAAAGAGATCTTGCAAGAGGTTGTTCTAGGGGTTGAATGCAATCTAATAAGGGGTTCACCACCAAGTAAGAACTTGGAAAGATAAATGAAATACAATATGCAACACTAAATCCTAATTCAATGCAATGACCTACAAAATGACCTAGAAATGCAAATAAAACAAAACAAGAAAGCAATAAGATGAATGGTGTGCACCTGGAAATCTAGGAATGACTAATTGAAGCTCTGAAATGTTGGAAAATCTGACTTTTTGACCAACTGGGACTCATTTTCCAATCTGGGTGGATTAGTCCCAGATCTGGATTTCTGCACAAGAATATGTTTCGAGAAAAAGGGTATCTGAATCTGCAAACAGTTCTGGATAACACCTATAATGAGACTCATTCACCACTTTTGGTGAATTGGTCTTGTTCCGCTTTTTTGGGAATTCAAAGTTTGAATCTGTTCTTCTCAATTTGCTTCTCAAGGTTTCTGGATTTGAAACCTTGATTTTGAGGCTATAGGTGGCTTTTTAGTGAAGAATACAACCTTGCAAATGAGAGGCAAATTCCAACGACTTTCTCCAAGCTTATGACCTAATCTTCAATGATCCTTCAAGTCTTCAAAGTGCCTAGATCTGCAATTACACAAAGAAAGAGAGAGAAAGTGTTGATTGTTAGGGAATAGGGGTTTGCCTTGGTCAAACCCCTTTTAGGTAATTAAACCAAATGATGAAATAATGAAAGGACACGAAACATGAACAATGATGCCTTGTAGATGATGCCTTGTAAATCTGCAACTCATCATGAAATGGCCATGAAGGATGTAGATCTTGATCTTGACAATAGGTGTAGAACAATGCTCGATCTTGGATCTTCAATGCTACATCACAACACTAGCTCAATAACATGCTTGATGCTTGATACTCTTGACATGATGATGGATCTTGAATTATTGCAACAATTGATGAAGAAATCTATCCTTGAATGCCTTAGAAATGATCTTGAATGCTATCTTAATGATCTTGTAAAGTCTTGGAATGCTTAACTTTCGAGTGCTAGACTTGATATCATGAATTCTTGATGAAATAATGATTTGAAAGCCCGTATATATAGGAAATTCACTCAAATGACCATTTATTTGATCCCAAAGGCTGACATAGAAGAAATTTGAACTTAAACCAAATTTTCTCACTTAAAACCTCAAAAATAGGCCAAATGGGACTTATTCGCCATCTATGGTGAATGGGTCCCACCTGGATGGGACTCATTCACCCAATGTAGTGAATGGGTCCCATAGGGCCTATTTTGACTGCTAAAGTGTCGGGGAGTATGTAAATTAAGTTTATATGTTGATATTGTCAGGTTTTTGATTGAAATATGCCTTAGGGTACACAATATAGGGTCATAAAGGCCTATTAAAAGGTCATAAATACAAGAGGGCCCAAAATTCAATGTAAAAGTGTAAATAAATACATTTCACAACATTAAATTAAGGTAAAATTGGGTCTATTTAGCTCGAGAGGGCCCTAAATCCCATGTGAATGTGTAAAACACATTACAACACTAGATTAGGTCCATTCAATTTACAAGCCTCCTAAATTTAATGTGAAGGTGTAAATAAATATACTTTACAACACTAAATTAAGGCAAGGTTGAGTTAATTTAGCTTAGAAAGGGCCCAAGACCTAATGTGGATGTGTAAAACATCTCACGACACTAGATCAAGGCAACAGTAAGTCCAATTTATCATTAATTATTCCCAAATCAAGTGTGAAAATGTAAGCGATAACATTTTTCAACACTACATATGTATATCATAACCTAGAGTTTGAGGGGGATAAACTAAAAAAAATGTGCCATTAAAAGTTTCAAAAAATATATGTTACAATCCATCTATCCACGTCATACATGTATGAGTTTCATTATGATATATATATGTGTGTGTGTGTGTGTGCATAGATTTATCCTTTACATCAAAAACCTAAGACTAACATGACTTCGTCAGGAATTTGTACATGATCTCCTTTAAAGAATCAAATTTCATATATTTAAATGATAATGATGAAATGGATCATCTATTAATTTAAATCAATTGATGATATATAACTCACTTTCCACTTGATCATGTTTCCTAATTATCTATTATAAAGTCCTTCCATTAAATTTTATATGTATATCACAACCTAGAGTTTGAGGGGGATAAGATAAAACATAGTGGGTTAAAGTTTCAAGTCCAATAAATACGTTGTCCATATATCCAAGTCATACATGTGTATGAGCTTCATTATGGTATATTTATATGCATAAATTCATCCTTTACACCACAAACCTTACTTTAAGTTCACATGTTGTGAACCCAAGTTCTAAAATTTTGTTACTTAAATAGTAGACAATTCATTACCAACTTGACACTCAAAAATTTGTATGATCTCTTTTAGCATAATTTCAAGTATATTTAAATAAGAATGATGAAATGAATCATGTATTTTAATTTTAATTGTTGATGATATCTAAATTTCTTCCCACTTGATCATGTTTCCTAATTATCTATTATCAAGTTCTTCCATTAGTAAATAATATGTTTAAGAATATATCCAAGTTAAATTTCATGTACATGTATGTTCATACATGTAGGTTCACAATATGTTCATATGTATATATATATATATATATATATATATATATATATATATATATATATATATATATATATATATATATATATATATATATATATGTATATATATGTGTATGTGTATGTATCTATGTATGTATGCATGCATGTATATATGTACATATATATCTATATGTATGTATGTATATGTATATATATATGTGTGTGTGTGTATACATATACATATATATACATATACCTATATATATATATACATGTATATATGTATGTATGTATGTATTGATGAGCTTATTATTTGTCCTATTTATTTCATCATTCCTTATGATTTAATCCATGTTCATGATGTTGTAATATCATTCCTAAGATATTTATGAACTTCACCTTGTTTCCTTGAATCATTAATGATGATTTATAAGTGTTTGTATGTTTTAGTTAATTGATGCTAAATTATGATGATATATTATGATAAATGATAATTATTAAATGTTGAGTATTTGTAGAGGGATTAAAATATAATTTGTGGAAGGAATGAGTCGTTCATGCAGCTGAAAAGAAGAGAAACAAGTTGACAGTTGTCAACATATAGTTGTTGCTAGAAAAGTGCAGAAAAAGTCAAAAAGCCAGTTTCAATAAAACGGACATATCTCCCTCGTTTCTTAATGAAATTTAGATTTTGAAAAAGATCTAGAAATATGAAAAGGGGGAGCACAAAATGCAGAAAGAGTTTGACGAGATACACAATAATAAAGGAGTTGTTAATGATAGAAGTTGAATAAGTAAAAAGTGGCGACTGAGAAGGCAGAGATTTAGTCCAACCTCCATTTATTATACTCTGAGTTTTAACTTGAAAAGAAGTTGGATATGGATTGCAAAATATTTATACACATCAATAAATCTCCAAAAAATCAGTTTGATCATCAAAGAGTTCAAACAAACTCTTTTTCCAATCAACCAGATGAAAAGTTGTAATAGGACTCTATTATCTAGTCATTGTATTTGTGTCATTTGAAGAATAATCATTTTCCTTGTTTGAAGGAATGATGGGACACCTATTAGATGATTTTTAGCCTATATATTTGAGAATGTAATCAAGCAAACGATAGAGGATAATATAGAAGTTCAATTTAGTCACCTACAACCATTGTTGAAGGCACCTGCAACAACTACTGTGCAGAAAGGTTTCTCTTCAGCATTAACTGTGTTTTGTTTAAGTTATTGAATTTTAGTTATTCTTTCACACAATGATGATAGATTAGGAGTCTCTCATGGTGCACATACAATGTAGACCCATCATAAGTTTACAAACCTTGGTTGATAATTTAATGTAGGCTTGCAATGTCAAGTGGACTATTCAGCTAGGTACACCCCTGAATTGTGTAATTTCACCAAGTCCACAACACATTAGTTAGACTCTATATGTATGTGTATATATGTATGTGTGTATATATGTATGTATGTATATGTGTATATATATGTGTGTATATATATGTATGTATATATGCTTGTATGTATAAGTGTATATATACACACACACATACAATATATATGTTAAAAATAGGGTTTCAAAATAGTTGTTTAATGATGCAAGATGCATCTCATTGTCAATGCACTCTTATCCACAAATTACAATTACCATAGACAATTAACTTCACAATTTACAATGCTCCCAATTTCGCAGCTAACCAATCACTTGAATTTGACAATTACATTTGTTAATCAAATTTATTTGAAGTTGCAATAAAAACCAAATAACAATTTAATATTAATGTTATTAACCTTGTTTGCAGTCTTACATTTGTACCAACAAATTCAACTTATTTACACTCAACTAGTAATCTTATCTTCACATCCAATTTGACTTTTTAAAGGACTCTTGCTTCTTTGTGTTCACTTCACCCTCCCTCTTCCATGCTTCCTACTCTGTCCTTTTTTTTTCCCACACACATACCTTTTCAAAAATGGACTAGCCTTTTTTCTATCTACAAATAGAGGTGTTGAATTTTACTTTCCTCACTATACCTTTTATCATAGTATTACCCCCTCTTTATTTTCCTCTATTCACAATTTTTCTCAACTACTAGCAATTGGAATGCTTTATTTTGACCTTCCACAATGGTCCTTGACAACCTACATAGCCTCCTATCCTTTCCTCATGTTGGCACCTCTCTTCAACTCTTCTTCACTATCACGCCTCCCTTCTAAATCTCTATGCAACCATATTCCATTCCCCCTTTTTCTTTGTGCATATATTATTTTTTCCTCAAGCTGCTAATTATCATGGTGCAACCCTCTTTTATTCCTTGTGCACCAACCTTTCTTTCTATGTTGTGTGCAACCCCATTAATTTTCTAGATCTGCATTAAATTTCAAACTTTAGTTGCCTTCTATCAACCCTCTCACATCCCCTTGATAATGTTTGTTTTTTTGAATTTTTAACCTTTTGTAGTCTCCCTTGGATGCAACCTTTCTTTTTCATTCCCACAATCTTTTCAAATTCATTTTATTTTAACTTGAACTCCCAGATATACCATAATCATAAATATCAAATTTAGCTGACGATTCAATATTCATAGTTTTAAATGGTCATAGTCAAATATTTTAAATCCATTAAATACTACAACAACCATCAAATTTGTCCATCAACACCAAATTTGAAGTGAACTCTAGAAATTGGCCAAATGCTTCTGCATTAGACGCACCCAGTAAAACAATTGTGAGCATAGGCTCACAAAATGGAGCTAAGTAGTAGAACTACTCTTCCAAGTTGTGAACAACTTGCAGCATGCTCCCATGTTGAAACTAATACCTGTAAACTATTTTTTTCCTCTTCTTCCAAAATATTTCCAAACATTTTCCATCCTTCTCCAACAACTCTACACTCCATTCTTCTCTCCTCTTGTGGACTTGTGTCCACCATGTACCGACCTCCTCCTCCAAATAATTTTTCCTCCACTTTTCCTCTTTCATGGGTTTTGACCCACCACAAACTAACCACCTCCACCAAGTTTCACTGGTAGTACCCTCTATAGCTTCTACGTGAAAAATGTATATTTGTATGCCAACATGCAACTACATTCTTCTTTCCATCTACTTGCAACTTCTTTTTCACATCCTCATCACAAGTCTTAGAAAAATTACAACTTACCTCTACCATAACCTCTAATGCATTTGCTCTTTTCAATTCTTCATGAATTGTCTCTTCTTCATATCATTGTCCTAAACTTTCCATGTCTTCCAATGGATCATTCTTCGCTGCAATTTCATAATTTACCTCTTCAAAAGCACCTACTACAGTTGATTTTCCTCCTTTTGGGATTGAATGGGCTACTCCTACACTCTTTTCCTTCCATGCCCCTTCTATCAAAGGGCTGCAAAACTTCTCATCCTTTGCAATCTCAGTTGCAATCTTTTCCCTTTCCCCTTGATCCTTTTGCACAAGGATCTCCTCTTATTTTTCTTCATTCTTCACATCTGCTACAATATTTTCTTTCTTCTCTTCATCTTGCAAATGATTCTTAGCCACTTATTTCTCACCTATTGCAACTTTGATGTTGCTTTCTTCTCTCATACACTCATTGGGGCATAAATTGCTGAAATTTATTTTACCACTTCCTCTTGTTTATCTCATAATGGATTCAACATATTCCTTCTCGTCCTTGATTATGCTATAGGTGTTATCACTACCATTATGTATAGCTTCCCTATCCCAAATCCAAGGTTGACCCAACAAAATGTGACAAACATCCATGGGTACTATATCACATACAATTTCATCCTTATATCTTCCCATGTAATACAATTTCATCCCTATATCTTACTTTCATGGGATGTTAATTTATATCTTACTTTCATGGGATGAGTCAATGTAAGATGCAATAAATTAATTTAAAGTGAATTAATTAGGATGCTATTGATTAAATTTTTTTTGGATGTATTAGCATGTGTTGTGGATGCTATTTCAAATGTTAAGGGATTGTGTATCTTACTTTTTGGACCTTCATCTCCTCGAATTACTAAGATGGAGGATGAGGAACCTATAGTTGAAGTTTTAGACAAAACACCTTTGGAACCTTAGTCAAATTGGGTACACCAAACTACCTCAAGTCCCAAGCCTCCTTTCCCTAAACGTTGTCATTCAAAAGCATCACACACAAGCTAAGACAGACCTATTGGGTCAACTTAGGGATGTTAATATCAAGATCTCTCTCATCCAAGCTATTAAGAACACTCCAATCTATACTAAAGCAGCTAGGGACCTATGTATTAAGAAACCAAGGAGGAAAATGAATGATCCTAAGATAGTACATGTCCTAGGAAACCTTGCAAATATCATGTTAGGGAACATAACTATCCCTAAATATATAGACCCTGGTAGTCTAGTAGTGGATGTTAAGATTAATGAGACCCTTATCAAGAACACCTTGATAGACTTAGGGGAAACAATCAATGTTTTGACTAAAGAAACAATGCAATTACTTTAGTTATCCAACCTTAGACCTACAAAAACTATTTTATAATTGGTTGATAGGTCAATAGTCAACACTAAGGAATCATTGAATATTTAATTATTGTATTATATTCTTGGGAATATTCTACTGACTTTATAGTTTTACAGCCAAAGGTTAATCTTGCAGGATACCCACTCATCCTAGGTAGACCATGGTTAGCTACAACTGGTGCATTCATAGGTTGTAGGTCTGACAATATGATAGTATCCAATGGGATTGTGACCAAGAAACTGGTCCTCTATCCTCCAGCCCAACCTTATGATGGTCTTGAGCAAACTATTTGGCCCACTTTGGATGAGAAAGATAATTACTCTATGTAGAAATTAATGACAATAGAACACAACACTCTCTGTTGGATGATCAGGATGAAGATGAGTTGATTGCTCATATAATACAAAATGACTGCAAAAAGAGCCCACAACAATAGGACTGTCTCACATTCCTACAAGACCCCTTGTAAAGTATTATACCCAAATTCCTCATAAGAAATATCTCATATCTTTCATTCCTTACTGCCACAAAAGTGTGTACCAATCATTCCAATCCTTGACCTCTCATCTATGCAAGAATCATCCAAGGAATTAGAAGTTGTGCCAGGAAAGATGTTGAACATAAACAATGCATTGACTAAAGAGCAACAAAATTCCTGCACATAGTGTTGCGAGCACACCCAACAACATATGCATGGGATTACCATGATATGAAAGGCATAGATCTTGACTTTTATATGCATTGGATCTATATCAATGATGGTTATAGACCCATTAGGCAGCCTCAACGATGCATGAACCTTGCCTTGAGAGAATAAGTCAAAGTTGAACTTCAAAATCTCCTTGATGCACAGGCTTTATTTATCCTATATCTGATAATGAATGGATCTCACCTTTAGTCATTGTTCCCAAGAAAGGTGGAAAACAGAGAGTTTGTGTAGATTACAAAGAATTGAACATAGCCACTAGGAAGGACCACTTCCCATTGTCCTTTATAGATCAAGTGTTTGACTCTTTAGTAGGGAAAAAGTACTTTTATTTTTTGGATGGTTTCAATGGTTTCAATTAGAACAAAATTGCTCTAGAAGATTAGGACAAGACAACGTTCACCTAACCTTGGGGTACTTATTCCTACTCTATTATGCCCTTTGGTTTATGCAATGGTCCAACTACTTTTCAGAGGGAAATGCTCAACATATTTTCTACTTATGCTCATGACTGTATGGAGATATATATGGATGATTTCACCATATATGGGGAAACTTATGAGGAAGCCCTCAACAATCTGGAAAAGGTATTAAAGAGATGCAAAGAACACAATTTGTCACTCAACAATGAAAAGTGCTTTATGATGATGACTCAGGGAATTGTTTTAGGGCACTTCATATCAAGTACAGGGATTCAGGTTGATCCACATAAGATAGAAATCATTTCTACATTACCTATTCCACATAAGCAAAGAGATATCAGAAGTTTCTTTGGCCATGCAAGCTACTACAAGAGGTTTATTAAATACATTAGTAAGATTATTGTACCATTATTTGTTTTGTTGACTAAAGACATTGAACTTGATTGGACAGTAGAGTGCCAACATTCCTTTGAAGAGCTAAAGAAGGCCTTAACCCAATCAACTATTTTGAGGGGGACAAATTGGACCTTACCCTTTCATATACACACTTATGCTTCAAATTTTGCTATTGGAGCAGTTTTGTGTCAAAAAGAAGGTAACAAAGAGTATGCAATTTACTACATTAGTAAGAATCTTCAGGGACCAGAACTAAATTATTCTGCTACAGAAAAGGAGATGCTAATAGTAGTGTATGCCATCAATAAATTCAAGCATTACATTACTGGTTATTTAGTTTTTGTCCATACAGACCATACAACTAGGATATTTGATGAACAAGCCTGCAGTTGGGGGTATATTAGTAATTTGGTTGCTCCTACAAGAGTTTGATATTACAATAGTGGACAAACCTAGTAAGGCTAATGTGGTGGCAGATTTTCTATCAAGATTGCCAACACAATTAGTTGAAGGGGTAGTGGATGACTCATTTCCAGATGAACACTTATTTTCTCTTAATGTACATGTACCTTGGTATGCTGACATTGAAAATTATTTAGTGAAAGGGTAGATTCCACCACACTTTTCTCCAAGGGAAAAGAGATAGCTGGTACACAAGTGTTTTCCATACTCTTGGATACCAGGTTATCTATTTTACACTAACCCTGACAACATCATGAGAAGGTGTATAAGGGAAGATGAAATATTTGACATCATGAAGGCTTGTCATGATGAGCCATGTGGGGTCATTTTATAGCAAAAAGAATAGCATTCAAAATCCTCACAACTGGTTATTACTGGCCTACTTTGTATAAGGATTTTGTCAAATACACAAGGAGCTGTGATAGGTGTCAAAGAATGGGTAATCTAAAAAAGAGTGATGAAATTCCATTACAACCTTAGTTAACACTAGCTCCCTTTGAAAAGTGGGGTCTAGACTTCATTAGACCAATCTCACCTACTTCCAACAACAAGGAATACATTCTAGTTTGCACTGACTATCTGACTAAGCGGGTAGAAGTAAAGGCCTTACAGTTTGCTAGAGATGGCAATGTGGCTAAATTCTTGTATGAGGACATTTTTACTGGTATGGAGTACCTAGAGAAATAGTCACTGATTAGGGTTCACATTTTACTTTGAACCTCATCACCAAACTGGTTGAAGAATACAAAATTAGGTACAAAAAGTCAACACCTTATCACCGTCAGGCCAATGGTCAGGTGGAGGTTACTAACAGAGAAATTGAAAGTATTCTCACCAAGATAGTGCAATTACATAGGAAATATTGGGTTGCAAGGTTACCAAAAGTAATATGGGCATATAGAACAACCTGGAAGACAATTGGTTTTACACCCTATGAGCTAGTCTATGGAAAAACAATAGTCCTCCTAATTGAGTTTGAATATAAGACATTAAGCATAGTAGTAAGCTAGAAATGGATCTAACAGCAGCTCACAAGGAGAGGTTACACCACTTAAATGGACTAGATGAAATCAGGATGGAGGTAATCCATCACACTAAGATAGTACAAAAGCAAAGGATGGAATGGCATGACCAATATATCAAAACAAAGGAGTTTAATGTATGGGATTGGACCTTGTTATATGATTCAAGGTACAAGGATTTCAAAGGGAAACTCCAATCTAGGTGTTTGGGACCTTATGAGATCAACTAGGTCTTCCCTAACAAAGCAGTGAAGTTGCACACCATAGATGTAGTGAAGTTTTCACTTCTAGTCAATGGCCATAGATTGAAGCTTTATAAGAAACAGACACAAAACAAAGATTTTATTTTCTCTCTATTTCCACAATATGGTGCTCTTAGTGATCCAGATATAGGTTTAGAAAAACACAATGATATATTAGCAACACATGATATACTGAGTACTCCAGGTGAGCCAGTGATTTAGCTACCCATCTCAATCCTTGAGATCACTCAAGATTATTTTCTTATTTTACCTCACAAGCACACACAACATGATTCCAATGATGTTTATACTTTCTCCAAAGGGTCCTGTTGCAGTATGGACTTGTAGCATAATAGCTGTCAATATTCAAAAAGGATCTCATTGCCGAAGGTACCCATAGTGTCGTCTAGTAGAAAACATTTCAAATCACTTGGTGCCACATTAATTGTAGTTCACGCATTCTCACCTCAAAATTCTCACATGCAGTATCTATCTTTTCATAATAAGTACCTACAACACATTTCTGTTATTTCTTGCTATCAATTCAAATTTAAAACATTTGAACTGTCATATCACCAACTATTATCCATCTAATCCTTTTCATTACCTTACATCCGCTACCTCATAATTCATTCACCTGTAGTTATTTTTTTATCACATCAAATCATATTCCAGATACATGTTATCCAGTTTACACGTGCGGCGATCAGTTAGTCTATTCCAACAGGTACGCAAAGTACACTATCATAATTACCATAGATTTCTTAATACTTTCATTATGTCTTTCATATTGAATTAAGTATGCAAAATATTTATACCATTAAATTCCATAATTTCTAATCATACCCTTTCCAATCATGAGTTTAAGTGCGGTCACTTCAAACCTTAAGTTAGGGGGAGGGTACAACTCAACCAATTTTTTCAATTTTCACCAACTAAAGCCAAATGCAATATATAGATATGACATGCAAAACTCTCCTCAAATTGCACCTACTTTTTGTTGATACTTTCAACTGCCAATTCCCTAATCTTGTGAACTTGAGCTAAGTCGAACCCAGAACCTATTTTTTAGCTCAATTAAGTTGATACTAAGAAGGGGAGTTGCAGTTATAGTATGGTAGTGAAAGTGCATGAGTAAACAACAAAATAGGAGAAGGGTTTTAAAGGTGGTAAAGTGGAATTGAGCTGAAATTTCAAGGTTAACACATTGAGCAAAGTAAAGAGAGTCATAACAAGAGGTGATGTTATCGAGAGAGATTCGTCAGCTCACAAGAAAATACTGGAAGATGCAATGGTCTTACCTATCTTCACAAGAGTGGGTTGGCTTGATTATTTCCTGAAACTAATAGAATTTGACACTAATATAGCAAGAAGGTTTATAGCCACATTGGAGCATGATGAAGCAATAGTGAAAGGATTATTAGTGGATGCATCTGAAGTCACCATATCACAAGTTTCTAGTTTACCTAAAATTGGAGAAGAGTTTCTAGTACGTGCAAACACAATGGCCTCTAGAGAGGAATTTTGTGAATGAGTATAGAATTTAGATTCATCGTCACAAGGTACAAAGAGGCTCTCTCTTCCATGGTTTTGGGTTAATTGTGCTTCCTATGTCATTAGATATCTTTCCTATGATGGTAGGAAAAACATTTTGTATATTGTACATTTTAAATTGCTTAGTCACCTTTGCCACAATAGGTTGGTAAATGTGCCACATTTTCTTTATAATATGTTGAAAAGAATGGAATTAGAGTATTAGAGGAAACAAAGTGACACTGCCTTATCACACTACTGTTTAATTGCCCTACTAGTAAAAAGAAGCTTGAGAATTTAATACCCATAGGTATTGTTACCAGATTTTCACCTCCAGGTTCAATCAGGTAGAACCTTCTAAACTTTCATACAAATGGTACATCTTTAACCTCCCTAAGTTACATTCAATTATACAAATGAAACAACTTTACAAGATTACAAGAACGCAAAATTATTACATTCATACAAGTGAATGAAACATAAAAATATTGGACAAATCTTTTTTGAAAAATGTAATCTTTATTGAATGTGATTAAGTACATGTGTCTCACACAGCAAGCCATGAGACTGACTTTTCCTTGATACAAATGAAGACAAATTAATAAATGAATAAATAAAGGAAAATAAATGTGCATGTAAGAGGGATGACTAGTCATTTCCTGAATGACTGGTTAATCCTTGTCTCACTTTGGTGTTGTCCTTGTTACTTGTCCTTCCTAATTTCCTTGCACTCCTATTCCTGCAATTTTCAAGCAATGTATTAGAGTTGTACTCTAAGCAATGATGGATCATAACCATACATGATCATTTATATCATTCACCTATGCATGCATTAATTCATCTTCATGTGTATTAAAGATCAACCAATCCCTTAGATGTCTAGGAAAGTCATCTAGTTAACATACACACTGAAATCATCAAGATATCACATCAAAGTATGCATTTTTCCTAACTTGTTTGTTTTATGTGCAATAACAGGTGTAAATAACCTCTAATCATATGAGTGGAATAAATGTGGCTCCCATAAAGGTTGAGCCCAACTCATTATTTATGCACAACTTTTAAAGTACACTTCAGTGCATTCAATCCAAATTGCTATGTTTAAAATCTACAACAACAACTTTTGAAATGTAGATTGCAATTACAATGTCACTGATAGAGACTTGCTCTTTGAAACATTGAAAGGAGCATAAAATAGAAAGATCATTCAACAGGTATCAAGACAACATGGAACGTTGGAGAAATCTATTTTGCTTGCAAAGCAATATGTTCTAGAAGCTTAATACATCATGTCTAATATCATCATGCTTTAGAGAAAGGCATCCCATGTATTTAGCATGCAAGCTATCAGTAATAAAAAAAAATAGAAGCATAAAAGGTACTTCATCTCCTTGTGTTTATTTGAACAAACACATTGAAGTAAATGATCATCTGAGATGCATTGTTGATCATCATTGTATGAAACAATGAGTTTGAACAAAAAAAATAGAGATATTTAATATGAAAGAAAATACAATGTTACAACAGCATCCACAATGGTTCCAAATGATAGACCTAAAGAAGTACATTATTTGCAAATAAAACAACATTGTCATCTCCTAATACTATTGTGAAGAAGGGAAGTCATTGCAGATTCATAGATTTATTAATGCTGGAGGGTTTGTTCCTGAAGATGGAGGAACTGAGTTAAAGGGAGAAAGGCATGTTCCAGATATAAAGGATAAGTTCAGATGTTCACTGAAATCTTATTCTGTGTGTGGGAAGATGCAAACTTCTACGGGACCATGCTACAATGGTGAGGAAGCTCTATATTGAGAAGATGTGTTTGTAAAGGTGCAAATTATATTGTTGATGGTGTTTATCATGAAAGGCAGTGTGAAACTTTGTACAAGACTTCCTACAAGTGCAAAAGAAGGTAAAACCATAAATGCCTAATATCAAAGCAATGAATAAGAGTAATACTTTGTGATTAATAAACAAAATCCTCAGCATATACATGATGTTAGAATTCTAATGAACATATAGTTGTGGAAGCTATACTTTCAGTCTCTTTCATACATAAAATTAAGAATCAACAGTCTTCAGGAATTATCCTAAATCCAGATTAAAATGGAGTTACAAGTTACAGATTCCTGAAGCAGAGCATGTCATTGTTTCAGCCTTCAAGTTAAGATAAGTTGGGAAATCCTTGGCTATCAAATTGTATGGCAAGAGGCCTTTGTGGAACCTTTAGGGTTTTCTCTTTTCCTTTTCAGAATGTCACAAAAATGGAAAAGGAATTCAGTCACTGGAATGTGAGATCTAAGAACAAAGCCCTCAACTTACTTGTGGCTACAAGAAAGACTTTCACAAGTGCAGTCACGAAAAATAATAAGACACAAAATTCATCAGAAAACTTTCCTACAAAGCTCCAAAACCCTTATCATTGGTGGCGGTCGAGCTTCTTCAGGAAGCTTTGAGAAAATTTACCAAAGGAAAACACAAAAACCCTCGTGGGTTTTGCACAGAAATAGGAAAATCTATAGAAAAATACAAAGAGCCCTCAAGTTCTCACAATAAAGAGTGTAACCATGGCCATAAGAATACAAAGAAGTTTTGTATTTACAAACAAAAGTAATAATGTAAAAAGCATGAGAGTTCGAAATGAGCTTATTGACAAAAATGACCATGGTGACCGACAACAAACAAATACATAAATCATGCTCGAAAATAAGAGTTTCATTTATCACAATTAAAGTGATACAATGTATAATCTTACTTGTTTTGGCTTGAGGAAAAAATTCCCCAGTCCTTAGCTTCAGAATTCATCACCTGTGCATGAAGTATGGCAGCGCTACAACAGGGAGAAAGTGTAAGGTGAAAATGGAATAAAGTGAGCGCTCATCCACAAGATTCCTCTTTAGGGTTTCATTTACCCTAACTTTGGTCAATCTCAAAAGCATTTTTCTTCTCTTTTTAACTTTGTAATGAAGTTAATACTTTCACATTGTACTCGTATGTATCTAGGAGTGTCATCTTTTGGACTTATGATTTTTGCTTTGATCTTTTGAGTCAAATGTTTTATTTTGTATTAAACATGAAATGTAAAGAACATTTATTTAGGTGATTTCATTATAAATCACCTTATTTAAATGTTGAATGTAATACAAAGTGAGGAGGCTTGCTTTCAAATTACGGTCGAGGGAGTTAGTTATTGAATGTAATTATGCTTTGCAAGCATAAAGGGAGTTTGGATTTAGTTTGCAAACATTTGGAGGAAAAATTGGAGCATATTTAGGGTTCTCATTATGGTTTGATAAGATCAAATTGACTTTTTCAAACATTTTGAGTTATTTTGGTGAAGTTTTAGGCCCTAAATTTTAGGCTTTTTGAAGGATTGCAAAAATGAGGTTTCTAGAACCTTGTTTTGTGGAGAAACTTAGAGCTTGGATATTTAGCCATTTTTGTCACTCATTTGTAACTTAGTTCTGATTATGCAGATTTGGGGAGTTAGTGATTTCTTAGCAATCCTTTCTCAACTTATGTATGCTTTGTAACTCATTTGGGAAAATGGAATACAAAAATTACCTTGGAAACCAGTGTTAGTCTCATCTTACCTTCATTTGTGTAAATGCAAAAACTATCGTCAGTTTTCTAGTGTATGTTCATCTATTTGTTTCATAATTCCTATCAGTTAGGTGTATCGCCATAAGGAATACCAATTACCAGTTTTAATTTTAATCATTTTCATTAGTAATCTTTCTCCTTTTTCCTTCAAAATCAGTAGTTTACGTGATATTACCAGCATAGGAAGCTTGCCTTTCCCAGAGGTTTGGTCTTATTCAAATTACATACTTTTTTAAGATCATTCCCATGTTACACTGGATTGTTGAATTCCACATTCAATAGGGTGCAAAATCCTAGTGTTAACAGGTATACTGCAAAATTTTTAGGAAATGTGAAGATATTAATAGCTTATTAGAGGCACCTATAGTACCTGAGACTTTAGAGCCACAAGTTGAACCTGTAAGAGAAAGTCCTAATGTCTCAACTATGCCTTCACCTAGTTGTAGCCAAGGTGAGCATGGGGAGCACAATGTACCAAAGTATAGGTCACCGGCGGTGGGGGAAATTTCATATTTGTAACATGCCAACCGTTCATTAAAGTAATTTTTCCTAATTTTTCACTTTGCGAGTAAATAAACTATGTAACAAGCCATTGCAATAAAAAAATTATTTTCTTTATTAAGAACAAATGAATATAGATGCCATAACAATAAACACAAAATATTCCATTTTAATATAATAATTTCACATATTACAATATTCCAAGAATGTGTACGAGTACATACATAGCTCAATCGAGCTTCAAAGCAATAGATATAGATGATCTAGGATCTACCTTTCAAAACCTTAGTCTTTTGTCATTTTTTGAGGAGGAGAAGCATCACTCAAGCGCTTTTTCAGCAACCACATAATCATATGTGGTCCCTCGCACATCTATCATATGATAGATGGACCTACCCTTCAATGAAGAGATTGGTGGAGTAACCTCGTATGACAACCACATTGAGCTTAGTGTTGTGTCCTACATGACTAGAACTTGTAACCCTACAATCTGCAACTAGCATGCACTACATGGACACAATGAACTAACAGTGGAGCCAAAGGAAATCACACTACTTTGGCCAAAATGTTCTCACTCAGTACTTTGAGTGATGGTCATTTATTCACTTACACTACTTAAGCTTGTTTGACTTAAGGCCACTATAATCTATGCATAGGTAATCCCTCCCATGGGAAATCTTTAACCCCAAAATTATCCTATCAATTATCTTACATACTCTAGGGTATTTCTACTCATAAAGCATATGTAAAAGTTCCCCCCCTTCAATGGACTAACAATCCTAGGAGTAACCCACTAGCTATCTAGTATAAGCAAATAAATTAGCTATGAGTAACCCTTAAGCTACCCTCGTTTAATTATATCTAGTATAATAATACCTATGAAAAATAATTCCTCTTGTCATGGAGTAATTACAAGCACTTCACAAAACAACATAAACAACTTCTACTTCCTTTCAAAGCAAATGTTATATTTCCCTAATTCAAGTAATCTCAATAGATCAATTAAACACTCAAGAATCAATATTTTATAAACAAAGACAAATAAACGAAGATTATCCTCATTCATGTAATACACTTGTCCAATTGACTGTTTGTTGCACAACTTTCTAAAACAACTATCTTTGCCTTGATCTCAGAAGAAATGCCTCAATAAACCTCTCTCTCAAGTTGATAATATACTTCTCTCAAATGATGAAAGGCTCTCACAAAATACTCAAAGCTCACTCAAAATAAGCAAAATATTGCAGATTAGAAAATGCAGAGTAGAATAGAATAGAATGCAAATGGAATGCATCCCAAATGAAAGCTTTACCTCTCTATTTATACATCAGAAATGAGACTACACAGCCTACAGAAAAGGCATGTAAATTGACAACAGTAACCATGCAAGTCGACTCACTTCACTTGGAAAAAAGGTGGCAACAACTAAAGAGTTTACTCAGCAAAATAAGCTACAGGTCAACCTCTAAGTTTGACAACAACTTAATGATTATTTCAATCTACACATGATTAAATGGTGACATTTGAATTATTCCCATAATGGAATTCTACAACATATATAACTTCATATTATGGTGCCAAGCAAGCTACCATCTCTTTATAATTTAGGCATGGCTTAACTATTTTGAATCAATCTATATTTAAAATGTAACACATTGCAGAAGTCGACTAAGTCTATGCTTAGCAAAAAATAAAGGAATGATGAGCCACTTTATCTCATAACTCAGCTTTGACCAATTCCTTACCTGATTGTAATCTTTTTCTGTTAACATGCATTTACATTACTTTGTTGTTGTTATAAATCCATCGCCATATGACAAGGCGTCCAAAGAGTAATTATTGTTTACTAAGTTAAATGTATTCTACCTCAAGCATCAACTAAGTCTTACTCTCCATATCGACTTATTTACTGCACTATATATTACATATAGTTCAATCTTTATTCATTTTCCAATATGCATTATATTCGTCCTTTTTAATGCTTTGTATATGTCATACACAATTGGCCTATGTTTAAGTAATAATTCGACCTTTAAGCATTGCTTTTTTTAATCGACCACCAACATATAATCATATTTAAATATATATTCATATATTTACATATACATATATATGTATATCTACACTCATATATATGTACATGTATACGTATGTGTACATATATCAATATATTCATATGGGCATATGTCTATTTTCCAGGCATACGTGTGTATCGATACATGTATCCATATGGACATATATATATATACACATTCGATTGTACACCATACTCATACACAATTACTATCGTATTCATAAGTACCTACGTGCAATATATCTATACATATACATATACATGTCATTAGGTCCATTTAATAGTTCCATGCGCATAAGCAATCCACTCATAAGTGTGCATTGGCACGTCTACATATGTACCCTCATGTATGCATTCCTTCGTGCCTATGGTCTATCATCGACATGCTTATGTAAACATATACATGCATTCCACGTGTGTTTAACTCATTAACACAAGAATAGTATTAAAGGAAAGAACTCACAAGCTCTAACAGATAAACATCACCCAATAATGCTCTCAATAGTAATCAAGGCCCTTACTAATGCAGACACATCAAACTAAGGATGAATCAACAACTCCCAACATAATAACTTGACTCTACCATTCTACTATGAATGTGTGTAAGCTCAAATAGGTTACGTTACTAGTTACCCAACCAATATCTTCTCCTAAGTGATACTTCCCCTCCACCTAGAGGAATGAACATATACCTGCATCCACTAACACATGCCCATGGTAGTCAACTGTTCACAAAATATACATTACACATAATACATCTCCATAGTTAGATTATCAATTCAATAACCATTCACTTCACATATATGCATTTCTTCACATAACATTAAATGAAATAACATTCATTCATAAATTCATGGTAACAAAGTGCAAGCACAATTTATTCATCTTCATAATTCAAATTACATTCACATTTACCCTACATAGTAATAGTAAATAGTAAATACACAATTGGGGTGTAACATACTCCCCTCCTTGTGAATCATCATCCCTGATGATTTTATGTAGTAACATAAAATAAACACACAAACAACATATTGTTTTTTAAGTACACTCAAATGCATCTAAAACATGAGGAAACTTTTGCTGAATAACAACATAGCCTTCCTAGGTGGCTGAGTCTTTTGCATACTAGTCCCACTATACTTTGCACTACAGAACCTCCCTGTTACACAAGCGAAGCTCACATGTTTTGAGCACTTTGATAGGCTCGAGTGTTACCACTTCGAGGTCTTGTACCTATAAAGCATTCCAATCAATCACATGATTATCACTTGGTATATACTTCTTAAGTTAGGACACATGGAAGACGTTATGCATTCTAGCAAGAGTAGGTGGCAATGCAATTCAATAAGCTACTAGATTCACTTCCTCTAGAATCTCAAAAGGTCCTACATAGTGTGGGGCTAACTTGGAGGACTTTCCAAATTTAATGGAGCTCTTGTGAGGTTTCACTCTCAACAACACCTTGTCACCTACAGAAAAATTATGGGGCACTCTTTTAGCATCAACATAGCTTTTATGTCTGTCATTAGCTTCAACCAACCTTTGCTTAACAATTTTAACTTGCTCCTCCATTTCAGCCAACATCTCTAGCCCAAGACTCACTCTATCCTCAAGTTTATCCCAACTTATAGGAGTTTGACACTTTTGACCATATAACGCTTCGAAAGGAGCCATCTTTATTGCAGAATGGTAAGAATTGTTGTAAGCAAATTCCACTAAAGGCAAGTAGTCTTCCCACTTGTATTGTTGATCCATGCAATACATTCTAAGTAGGTCTTCCAATACTTGATTCACCATTTCAGTTTGTCCATCAATTTTTGGATGATATGCTAAGCTAATATTCAGTTGAGTTCCTAGTGTAAAAAATAAGGTTTGCCAAAACCTAGAAGTGACTCGTGGATCCCTATCTGAGATAATATTCTCAGGAATACCGTGCAACCTAAAAACTTCTTGCACAAATTTCCTTGCTATGACAGGTGCTCCATCAGTTATATTCCCGAGTATGAAATGTGCTACTTTGGTAAGCTTATCTACAACCACAAGAATGGCATTGTGCTTATTCCTGGACATAGGCAATCCTTGCACAAATTCCATACTTATGACTTTCCACTTACTCTCTGGTATATCATGTGGGTATAACAAGATTGCAGGATGATGATGCTCCACTTTTACCCTTTGGCATTCAAGAAACCTAGCCATAAATCTAGTAGCATATCCTTTCATCCCCTTCCAAAAGTAAATGGCTACACATCTGCCATAATTTTGGTCACACCAAGGTGTCCATAGTATGGTGCTTCATGTACTTCCATACTAGATTCCTTAACTCTTCTACATCAAGTACATACATTCTCCCCTTATATCTAAGTAGTCCATTAGGTTCAAAATGAAAACCTTCATACCTAGTATATTGCGAATTTCTAGTGAGTGCTTGCCTGACTTGTAAGTAGTACTCATCCTCTTTGCATTTTTGCAACACTTAACCTTTAAAGTTAGTTTAAATTGTCACTATTGAAGCAATATGACATCTTCAACTCAAGACATCGACAACTCGATTCTCCTTTCCTTTGATGTAACTGATGTTGAAGTCATAATCAACTATTAACTCTAACCATCTTCTCTACGTAGCATTCAGATTAGGTTGAGTGAATAAATACTTCAACCCATGATGATCAGTTTTCATCTCAAAGGGTTTCCCCAACAAGTAATGCCTCCACATTTGCAATGTGTAAACGATGACTAATAACTCCAAATCATGTGATGCATAATTCTACTCATAAGGTTTCAACTTTCTTGATTCGTACATAATTACTTGCCCACATTGTATTAACACACCACCTAAGCCCTCCACAGATGCATTCGTGATGATAGTAAAGTTACCTTCAGGATCTGGTACTTTCAAGATCAATGCAGTAGTCAATTTCTCTTTGAGTAGGTCAAAGGATTCTTGACACTTCTCTATCCATTCAAATTTCTTCCCTTTTCTCTGCAAGGAAGTAATTGGAAAGGAAATCTTGGAGAATTTTGCAACAAACTTTCTATAATACCCTACTAGACCCATAAAACTTCTAACCTCCAATACATTCTTGGGTACTATCCATTCAAGCACCACCTTGATCTTAGCTAGATCAACTAAGATTTCATCAACTGCGATCACATGCCCGAGATAGTGCACTCTTCTTTGAAAGAAGGAGCACTTAGAGAGTTTACCATACAACTTATGTTCTCTTAAATGTTGTAGGACTATCTCTAAATTTTTGCAATGATCCTCCTCATCCATAGAATTGATTAGGATGTCATCCAGGAAAGCCAAGACAAACTTATCTAGCTAATCCCTAAATACACTATTCATTAGGTTCTTAAATGTCACAAGTGCATTCGTTAAAACAAAGGGTAGAACTGTAAACTCATAGTGTCCATACCGGGTATTGAATACAATTTTAAAGATGTCTCCATCCTTAATTCTCAACTGATGGTATCCAGATCTTCAATCTATCTTAGAGAATACAACAAATCCCCTCATTTGATTGAAAAGATCATCAATGTGTGGCAATGGATACTTGTTCTTTACCGTAGCTTTGTTAAGCATGCGATAATCGATGCACAAATGCAAAGTACCATCTTTCTTTTTTATAAAGATGATTGGTGCTCCCAAGGCGACACACTTGGTCTTATCAACCCTTTAGACAACAATTCATCCAGTTGTGCCTTAAGCTCCATTATCTTGGTTGTCATCTTGGATGACACCTTGGAAATGGGTTCAAACCCTAAAACTATATCTATAGAGAAGTCAAATATCCTTTTCGGTGGCAACCTAGGTAACTCATTTGGAAACACATCTGAAAATTTTCTCAGTATAGGATATCTCTTGAAACTTCACTTGGTTACCAAGATCATCTAGGCATTCTACAATTTTAGCATGGAAATCTACCTTAGCCCTATATCTCCATAGCCAATTCATACCTAGGATAACATCATAGGATCCTAAAGGCGTGACATACAGGTTCACTTTTATAGAAAAACAAGGTATCTCTATCCTAGCCTCAAACAAACATTGTTCCACATTTCCTCTTGTTTGGTTTGCATACTCTACATCCCAAGATGTTGCTATGTATCCAACCTTTCTAGATAATTTCTTAGCTAATCTAGGTTAAATGAAATTCTTAGTTGCACCAATATCTATAAGTACAAAAATGGGTAAGCCAAACAAAATACCCAGAGTTTCAATTAAATTGGAGTCACTTGAAACTCCACCTAGTGACCATTGATAGTTGCATGTATCTTTTGTTGGAACATTTCTTGCTAAGTAGGTGGTGGATTACCATAAGATCGTGACCCAGATGACCTATTGGGACATTCTCTAAAATAGTGGTCTCCTCCACATGTAAAGCATCTAGTATCAGTCCTTTCTTCCTTGCGGGTTCTCCGGATTTACTAGCATTTCCACCAACATTGTTGGTATTCCCACTATGGAACCATTCCTCTTACGTTCCCTTTTTAATTCTTTTCCACCATTGTAGGATCCTTTTTCCCCTTGTTTGGGTATATTGTGCACAACTTCTACCTTCTTTGGAGTTGGCTTGTCTTGAACTCCCGCAATCTTCTTACGGTCTCTGTTTTCCTAACGGGTGGAGATAGCCTTGAGATTTTGCTCCTGTTTAATCGCTTTGTCATACACAAGATCCATAGTTGTTGGACTGTGCACATCCACCTCTCCTTTGATCTGACTGTTAAGTCCCATGATAAACTTTCTTATGTGGAAGCATTCATCTTTTTGGCACATAGGAATATAATGAAGTAGATGGGTAAACTTCTCCCAATACTCATTGACCATCATATTACCTTGTCTCAAACTCTAAAAATCCATGAGTTTCTAGTCAAAATAGAGTTGGGGCAACCATCTCTTACGAAAAATCTCAACAAATTCACTTCATGTTAGTTTCCATTAGTTAATATTGAGTTCCATATTTTTATTTATTCACTAGTTAGATGCTTCTCCTATTAACCGGTATGCACCCCATGTGGCTTTGGTGACCTCAGTATAATTTTGAATCTCAAAATACTTCTCCATTTGGAATAACCAAGCCTCAACTTCATCTCTGTTGGCGCTTCCCTCAAACTTGGGTGGGTTATTTTTCTTCATATATCTAGAAAGTTCAAAATCCATATGCTTCTTATTTGTTTCCTCATATAGAGAAGGTGATTTTTCTCTCTCATGATCATGAGTTTGATCATGTTCGTGAGAATATTTTTCTCCCTCATGCTCATTATTGGGAACTTCCTTCTCAACCCTACCCTTTACCCTTTCTTGTTCAAGGTTTTCCAACCTTGCAAAGATTTGGTCCAATCTAACTTCAACTCCTACTGGTCCTTGCCCAACTTCATGGCTTCCACCAGGATTGGTTCATATCCTCACCATCTTCATAAGAATGGATTTTACCTTAATGTTTTATCCATGTTAGATTTAATCATGTTATCAACTATCTTATGGAAAACATTAAAATGAGCTATCAATTGCACATAAAGAATTCCACATAAGACTTAAGCACATGCTTTCGATAAACACATGATTTTACTCATTTTTCAAGGATTTCAATATCCTTTTGATTACATGGACTGACTATTTAGATAGTCGGGTGGGGAGTATCCCTCAGATTCACTCTATGACACATAACTTAATGGAGTATATCCTATAGATTAAGATTGTTGTTCATCTCTCATTTTTTCATACCTATCCCAAAATGGATAGTAGCCTTCAAATTTGTCATCTGATACATAGTTATGAGGTACATAACCCTCAGACTTGTTACTCAAGGAAATTATAATTACTTCCGCCATTGGAAGAACTCTAGGATCCCTAAAGATAAATGTCAGATTAACACTTCCTTCTGAGGGCATATCCCTAGAAAGTGATAATGACTTAGACTTCTCTAGTAAGATGGAAGGTAGGTAGTTGTACTTGGCCTCCATCTTCATCTTTCTCTTCACATCATTGATTAGAGAAAGTGCATGACTGGATGTTTCAATTTCGCTTAACCAGATGGCATTGTCATAGTTAGTACCCTCAATTGTTCTAACGATGGATTCTCTTTCCTTCTTGGCCTTGAGGTAGCGCTCATTTCCTATTAGAGACTTTCTAGCCATTAACCTAAGACACACCATCCTGGCACAAGAATTTCCAAACATTAGATAACATTGGATGGAAAATATGATGAACTCATAGGTTCCAGAGTTAAACCTGGTAGCTTTAATACCACATGTAACATGCCAATTGTTTGAACTAAAGTAAATTTTCCTAAGTTTTCACTTTGCAAGTAAATAAACTATGTAACAAGCCATTGCAATAAAAATATTCTTTTCTTTATTGAGAACAAATGAATATAGATGCCATAACAATAAACAAAAAGGATTCCATTTCAATATAATAATTTCACATATTACAATATTCTAATAATGTGTACAAGTACATACATAGCTCAACCGAGCTTTAAAGTAATAGATATAGATGGTCCAAGATCCGCCTTTCAAAACCTTGGTCTTTTGTTGATTGTTGAGGAGGAGAAGTATCACTCAAACGCTTTTTCACCAACCACGAAATCATATGCGATCCTCTACATATCTATCATATGATAGATAGACCTACCCTTCGATGAAGAGATTGGTGGAGTAACCTCGTACGACAACCACATTGAGCTTAGTGTTGTGTCCTACATGACTAGAACTTGTAACCCTACAATCTGCAACTAGCATGCACTACATGGACACAATGAACTAACAGTGGAGCCAAAGGAAATCACACTACTTTGGCCAAAGTGTTCTCACTCAGTACTTTGAGTGATGGTCATTTATTCACTTACACTACTTAAGCTCATTTGAATTAAGGCCACTATAATCTATGCATAGGTAATCCCCCATGGGCAATCTTTAACGCCAGAATTATCCTATCAATTATCTTACATACTCTAGGGTATTTCTACTCATAAAGCATATGTAAAAGCTCCCCCTCTTTAATGGACTAACAATCCTAGGAGTAACCCACTAGTTATCTAGTATAAACAAATAACTTAGCTATGAGTAACCCTTAACCTACCCTCATTTAATTATATCTAGTATAATAATACCTATGAAAAAAAATTCCTCCTATCATGGACTAATTACAAGCACTTCACAAAACAACATAAAAAACTTCTATTTCCTTTCAAAGAAAATGCTATATTTCCCTAATGCAAGTAATCTCAATAGATACATTAAACACTCAAGAAACAATCTTTTATAAACAAAGACAAATAAAGGAAGATTATCCTCATTCCTATAATATGTTTGTCCAATTGACTGTTTGTTGCACAGTTTTCCAAAGCAACAACTATCTTTGCTTTGATCTCACAAGCAATGCCTCAATAAACCTCTCTCTCAAGTTGATAATATACTTCTCTCAAATGATAAAAGGCTCTCACAAAATACTCAAAACTCAATCAAAATACAGCAAAATATTGCATATTAGAAAATGCATAGTAGAATGGAATGGAATAGAATGCAAATGGAATGTGTCCCAAATGAGAACTTTACCTCTTTATTTATACAATAGAAATGAGACTACACATCCTACAAAAAAGGAATGTAAATTAACAGTAGTAACCATGCAAGTTGACTCACTTCACTTGGAAAAAAGGTGGCATCAAGTAAAGACTTTACTCAACAAAATAAGCTACAGGTTGACCTCTAAGTTTGACAGTAGCTTAACAACTCTTTCAATCTGCACATGATCAAATGATGACATTCAAATTGTTCCCAAAATGGAATTCTACAACATATAGAACTTCATATTATGGCGCCAAGCAAGCAACCGTCTCTCTATAATTCAGGCATAGCTAAAATCTTTTGAATTAGTCTATATTTAAAATGTAACACATTGCAGAAGTTGAATAAGTCTATGCTCAATGGAAAATAAAGGAATGATGAGTCACTTTATCTCATAACTCGGCTTTGACCAATTCCTTACCTACCTGTAATCTTTCCTAGTCTAGTAAGTCATTTCCTTGACCTAAGGTGGACATCACTCACCTCTACCCCATAAGTGGGGTATTGCATAGCTTCGTTAGTATAAGTCTATTGGATAGGATTGTTGCTAGGGTTACGTACAGGTTGGGAAGGTATTTGTGGTGGTTTGGGTGGCTAAAATGTAGGATTTGATGGAGGTATAATGGCTTGTTGTTGGGGTTGAGGAGGAAGCATAAACTGTTGATAGTTCATGTTTTGTTGCTGCCACTGTTGACCTTTTTGCCATTGAGGCTGCCACTAGGTCTATTGTGTTGGCCATTTGGAATTGTAATTGGAACCCTAGAAATTTGGTTGTGACCAAGGATTTGATTGTTGCTAGCTCCAATTTTGTTGAGGTTGTGGCCATTGTTGAGGGTTTTTCCATTGATTTTGATTAGCTGGTTAGGGCTAATAATTCCAAGCAGGAATTTTTTTATTTCCAATGGTAAAGGACAAATTGAATTTAAGGGTTCTTGTGGCATTCCTTGTCTTTTTTGCCATGGCCTTCTTTGAGCTATGTAAAATAGTTGTCCATCCTCTCCTTCAGGTGGTTAAAAATCAAGTTTCTCAATTTTTTCTTGTTGAATACTAGCCACCCTCTTGCATTTACAGTTTACTTTCCTTTGCCTACAACTTGGGCAATCTTCAGTGAGCATTTCTTCAACTTCCTTTTGATTCTTCTTGATGTGGAGAGTGTCCAACTGAGTTGTTAAATGGCTAATAATGTCCTTCTTCATGTTGGACAAAAAATTGATTAACTCTATCTTTGAAACCCCTACGGATGATTTGCCAATAGTTGATGTCCTCTCTCCTCTTGGCCTCTTGGTGAAACTCCTGGAACAATTTTTGTAGACCTTGCATATGTATTCAAATGGTATTTGAGAGATATCCCCTTGCACAATAAGATTGAGGGCATCCATACAGTCATCATTCACCCCTCTCAAGAATACCAACTTGAGGGATTCTTCAAATAACTTGTTTTGTGGGTTTTTCTTCAAGGAAAACTTAAATTTCTCCACATAATCTTCTAATGGATCATCCTCCTTTTGTGACATTCTAAAAATGTCATCTCTCCTCCTATCAAGTCCTCTACAATAGTCTTGGTACTTCTCCAAGAGCACTATTTTCATTGTATCCCAATTAGGAACATCCTTGCCTAATCCCGTAAACCATCTTAGGGTTGAATCTTTTAGAGTGGAAGGGAAGAGTTTGATCCTATGAGCATCAAAATTATAGTCATAAATTCTGCATAGGACATCAAATTCAAACACAAATGTATCTGGGTCTTCAGTCACCAACCCATAAAAGACTAGTAATGTTGAAGGAGGGATATTCTTCAACACAAAAGCCCTTTCTTGGTTCATGATTGGGAACTCAAAGATTGCACATTTATGATCATCCATTGCATCACCCATGGTTTTCTATGTCCCCTCTGTAAGTGTAGTAGATGTTGGTAATAGGAAAATTTATACTTCAATATTACCCTCGCTCTGAGAACTGGATTCACCAATTTTTGCTATGGCTTCTTGGCATCGAGAGGGGAGGAATATGCCTAAATAATCTCTCTACCTCCGCATACATGAAGTATAGCTTTATATAGTAGTGGTCCTGCATAGTTTTAGTGTATCTTTTTGGTGTTGTGAAAAAGATTAAGTCTAATAGTCTTAATGCTGAAAACAAAGTGTAAACTATGAAAGCTCTAAAAACAACTCTATGAAGATAGCACCATCCCCAACAATGGTACTAAAAATGTAGATTCTAAACTAATGTATTGTAAATTTGATAGAACCTACACAATTTAGAGGTATGTCTAGCTAAACATTCCGCTCAACATTGTAAAGGCTACATTAAATTGTCAACCCAAGGTTTGTAAACTTGTGATGGTGCTACATTGTATGTGTGTTTAGAGACTTAAGTATAGCTAGGTTATCCTATTCAAGGTGTTCTTCTTGATGGAAATTTACATAGTTGCATAATAGTGAAAAAAACAAACTAGAGGTAATGGCTACGGGTGCCTACAACTTAACCTATACCTGAACTGCTGCTAATGAAGAATTACTGAACTAACTCAGAACTACTCAAACTAGAAATTAAGCTTATTCTAATCTCCATAGTACTATAGATTAACCAAATACACACATGCTTATGAACATTCATTACTTATAATCAAAGTATGGAAATCTATTCTGCTTTACATGAAATTTATGAAACAATGATAAATAGGAATAACTACTAGATGGAAATAAACAATTATAAATGAGGTGAAGAACAATTACCTTGAGTGGCCTGCTCAAGTGGTTTTCCTCACTTAACTAGAACCAAATCTAAATATCGCATTCTATGCATCTATGTGAAATTGAACTTCAAAAGCAACTGATATCAAAATACTAAAAATCAACTAACTTATGTAAGGACTCAACCATCGATTGTATACAAGCACGAGGGAGTTTATTCTAAGCATAAGTCCTTACTACAATCATTAACTACTACTCCTAGATATCAGAGTATATAGTTAATATTGAGTTATTCAAACTATAACTGAAAATAAAGAAGAGTCCTAATAGAACTAAAACTTTGTAAAACATAATTGTGTGTAAACACAAACATTTATTCAAAATCCAATCAACAAAAGAATTATTCTTCTCCAATGCTTTATTAGCTATCATAATGATGCACGACCAACTCCATCAGGTGTCTTCATATAGTAGTTATTGCATTCAGCTAGATCTGGCACTTCCCCTGTTTCATTGTCCAAGTCTTCCTTTTGTTGCGAGCTACAACTCTAGTTGTTGCATGCTATAGTTCCTTCTCGATGAGGGCGCAGCCCGAGACTTAGAAAATAATCCACAAACAAGAGAATAATTTTATTATTCAAAAAATGGAACTTCTTACATGTAGAGGATCTCAAATCCCCAAGTTCTACAACACATGCAAGTTACAGAAAGCTACAGAATAACCCTTTCGCAATATGCGAGCTTGTCCCCAAAAGCTGCCAAAAAATTAGAAACCCGCCCATAAATAGAGCTCCTTTCCAAAAGATTCAAATTTGAGTTTAGGCAGTTTGGCGCAGAAAATTACAACTTGAAGTTCAAATTTCAAAAGAACATTTGCAATTGTATCTTCTAGAAAGTGCGCCAACTTTATTTATTTTTCTCATGTACAACCCACACTTAAAATATCTAACAAGTATCACATACAACTTTACAAGTGGACCTAAATATATATTTAATGTGGCTAAACACATCTCGTAAATATGAACCATGGGAAAATATTTATTTACATAATTATAATAATTCTTTCTTGTGCAAGGTATACAACACCCTTCACCTAATGTTTTCCCACTTTTGTAAGCATTGTATAAAGATTAATCAACAAAATACATAATCATGGGCATCCATGAAACCGCGAGAATATCCAACATGCTATCGTGCTCCATTGAGATACGTGCAATAACATCCAATATGTCCACCATATCAAGCAATATCCCCTCTCATCCTCCAACATGCCATCTATGGAAGAAAAGGAATATAAGCCAAGACAAAGATGCATCAATCTAAAGAACACGTGCATCAAATCCAAGTGATAAAAAAAGCTTCAAGTTGTTCTCAAATGAAGAAAAAACCCATGACATGACTAAAAAACCAACCATGGAAGATGACAATACATCCAATCATCCATACCTCCAAAGGTGAAACATCAGTAGAATTCATGACAACAACATATCCAAACATAAACTATAATCACTAGCTCCATGTATAAAACATGTCAATGAAGAACATACACATCTAAGAAATCCCATGACACAGATAAAGCCAAATATGAAAATATATCAAGGCATATCAATTCTACCAATCAACACTCATACTAAAGTGTGATTAATAATCAAACCATGTAGTATGAAATAACAATCACAATAATCCATTTGTATAACAAAATAACTATATACTCTTCACAATGTGTTATTATAACTCTCCCAAGTCCACCACTCTAAACCATGTGAACACAAACATCTAGGAAAAATCCATATAAAAAGAGAGAGGGCCTATAAATAATATGTTATAACATATCTCTCTACCAACACCTCAAAGTGCTAAGTTGTGTCAAGTAAGATCTCTTTCACAACCCCAACTAAAAACCCTAACAACACTGAATTATTAAACCTTCAACATAAAACAAAATATATTTATATCATCTAACCAACATGGATGTAAGCCTCTCTAACCAAGGAAGATCAAACACAAATCTATTCCCAAATCGAGAATAAATCCCAATAACATCTCCTAAACTTCTCATCAATGAATGACATCATAAATCAAACTCACATGCACAAGGATATAAACATTCCAAACACTCATCAAATTCAAACCATCTGGAACTAAACAACCATAGATTAAGATCAATATCCATGAGAAGACAAACTATAAAACATGATACATCTAAAAATAGGACATGGGCAATACCTATTAGATGATTATCCATCGAGTAGGCCAAGAGTGGGGAATTGGATTGCTCCTCTGAGATACACTAAGCCACAATGACTCTCTCCAAGAACAAACTCCTATATAGATCCATCATGAAATCACATCCACATCCAGGTGAAGGCTCCTTGGACTTCCTATTAAAACTTCCAAGTAATAATCATCTCAACAAATGCTTCACCCAATTCTCCAAGTCTCCATGAGAAAATACAACTAATCAATCCATGCTAAGCTCCAAATGCAACAATGCACTCTTATGTGTTGGTGTGAACATGGTATTTTACCTGACTAGTTCACCTAGTAAGTCCTATTCATATGTTAAGCTTACTTAGGTCCTAGGAATCTTTCTAGATGTCTTGGGTGTCATGTTATATTATCTCATCTTATCTTGGTATTTACTTCTTGTTTCACAGGTCATTAATATTTGTTATGTTAGTTGTCTCATTGCATACGATTAAGACACTTGTGACAATCTTGTCTTATCCTATCTCTCAACCTTGTATACATAAAAAAGGCATCATATGAACATTTAAATCAATTCAATTCAAGTCATATATATGTCATCTAATCATATTGGAGTTTAGTCAAATCCATTGAGCTCATAATCAAGTAATATTTTTGCTCTCGATGCTCTCTTGTGGAAGGATATTTTGGTTTTATATGTGATCATGGAGGCTTGAGACCAATGGTGACTCTAACATGGTATCAGAGCTTTTGATTTGTAAGTCCCTTCTTAAATCTAGGAGATAATTAGGTATGAGTTTTTTTTTGGGTGCACTTTGGGGAAAAAAGGACTTTACCATTGAGTTCAAAAGGCCAAAAAACACCATTTTTGAATATAAAATACTTCATAGTTGGAGATTTTTATTTTTCAGGGAAACTAGCTTAAATTTGAAATTTGACAATTAAACAACCATCATATCAATTCTCATCCCATTCCACTAGTGATTGGTCACATGGGTGACCACCCCCCAACCCTTAGGGGGCTTATTTTGGCCCCTCAAGCCCTAATTGAGGATTTTTTCAAATTGCCCTAACTATTGGCTCTAGTATCCAATTTTGGTAAATAAGATATCGTAAAAAAAAATGGTTTTAAGAACTTTTGAATGGTGTAGGTTTCATTATAAGATTTTATCTATTGGAATATTTTATTGTTGTTTGAAGTTAGATCTTCATTTTTGGCTCCCAAGCTCATAAATTTTTTCCTAGATCTCCAATTTTTGTGATTCTTGTGGTGTTGGAAAGGTATTGAGGATATCTATAAAGCAATCCATGCAAATTTTCTAGATTCATCCCTATGTACATTTTATTTAGATTTGTTCATATTTATATTTTGAAGGATTACTTGGACATGCTAGCACTTAGGAAAGTTTTGTTTTGATCAAATTACTTCATTTTAACTACTCTAAATTTATTGATCTATGATTTTTTCATTTGATGAGTGTATCATTTTAATAATCATGGGTTATGCAACTCATC